>OVAN01016077.1:0-10844 GCA_900406275.1 Anastatica hierochuntica
ACGGGACAGGGATCGATCGATCCATAGACATGGATCGGTCGATCCTTGTCCCATTTTCTGGGTATTTTCCAGCTTTTCACGAACACTTGCTTCAACGCTTGAAATCCATCCAAAATGCATTCTTTTCGCACATTCAAGCTTGATTCCTGTAAAAATAACAAAGAACACAANCCGCGCCAAAAGGATCTGAATACATACTAAAAACCATAATTCTCGTGTAAAAACCATAGTAAAAACTACTAAAGTACTTACACATCAATGGACCCAAAGGGAAGAACCGGACTTCATGAAGTTTGTCAATTTCTTTGTGCAGATTGAGAATATACCAAACGATTACAGGACTCCAAAGATGATAAAGGAAATTTGAAGTGAGTTGGGAGAAGTTAAGAACTTTCGGATTTAGGAACCGTCTAAAGAGAGTCCAGGAGAGATTTGGGTACAAGTTCAAATGCCTATTAACAAGAAAATCATCCTGGTTCGTTACATAGATTTCGAGAATGGCCAGCCTCCTGTTGAAATAATGTATAAATTCAAAAAGCTACGCAAGTTCTGTTTTCTTTGCGGTGACTTAGGACATGACCAGTCTCAATGCCAAGACCATCCTACGATGCCTCGGCTTCCACTCTTGGCACCAGAATGGGAAAATGAAGAAAAATGACAATCTCAAGACACACCAAAAAATTACATAGATCAGCAAAGAGCACGAAGAGATCAAGGAATAAATCAAGGAGATGCAGAAGATCTTATGGGAGAAAATACAATTGGGAACAACATGGATGAAGCTCAAACACATACTGGTGGATCGATGGAGATATTAGATGTAAGGCCACAACCACTAGCAATCCAACCTATCACAATCAGAGAGTATGGTGCTTCTTCTCCAGTCAAAGGAGGTAATAAAAGGAAGGAGGTAGAAAGGGGTGAAGAGGACCATATTGCTACATGTAGGCCAAGGTTAAATGACTTTCTTGCAGAATCAGGGAATATGATTCTGGGACTTATGGAGACATGAAGAAACGCAATTAACAATCAAGATATGTTTATGCCAATGTTAGAGGAACCTTCAATTAATCAAGGGAGGGTGGCTACCCTGAAACCACACCAAGGAAAATGAGACTAATGTATTGGAATTGTCAGGGCCTAAGGAGAACCCTGACAAGGAATCTACTTGGGGAAATAAGAAACAAATACAAACCAGAGGTTATGCTCCTTTGTGAAACAAAGAACAATGATGATTTTGTAAAGAATGTAGCTAACAAACTTAGTTATGCCCATCATTTTGTAGTATCTCCAATTGGGCTCAGCGGCGGATTAGCTATTTTTTTGGGAGGAGGTTAACCTAAGTATCATATCACCTCCAAACAGGTATCATATTAACTTGCTAATAAATGATAATGATGTTTTGTACTACTTATCTTATGTCTATGGACATCTTGAAAAAATGTATAGAAACACTCAATGGAAACATATGATCGAAAGAGAAAATGAAGGGATTTATAAAGGCTATCCTCATATATTAATAGGAGATTTTAATGATATCTTCTCAAATGCAGAAAAAAAAGAGGAGGTCCTAAAAGAGCTGAATGTACTTTCAAAAGTTTCAGAACATTGGTAAATCATTTAGGATTACAAGATATCAAGCAGACTGGTGGTAAATACACATGGGCATGTAATATATGGAAACATTCAATCAAGTCTAAGATTGATAGAGCAATGGCGAATGTGGAATGGATAGATGCTTTTTCAAAGGCCTATTTGCAGCTTCTAAATTGGTATGCTTTTGATCATAGGCCTATAATATTGCATACATCATATAGTACATGGAGAGGAAAGAAATTGTTTAAATACGATAATAGGTGGAAGAATAATTTGAATGCTAGACAAACTATCAGAGATGTATGGTCTGATAAATGTCAATATATGTCTCCAAATGAATTGCACATAACTCTCCAGCATTGTAGAGATGCATTATCTAAATGGAAGAGACAAAATAATTTGAATGCCAGAAAAAAAAAAAAGAGGAATTGCAAAAGGAAATAGATAATGTATATGAGGCAAACCATATAGACTACCAGAATGTAAATAAGCTAAAATCACAAGTAGTGGTAGAAAAGAAAAGAGAAGAATAATATTGGGGAACTAAAAGTAGAGTTCAATGGTTAAAAGCAAATGATAGAAACACTAAATATTTTCATGCTGTCACCAAATCTAGGAGAGCAATAAACAGGATATCTCACCCATCAAAAATTAAGAAGGGGATACGATTTTCAAAGAGGAGGAAATCCAATAGGTGATAATTTACTATTTTTAGGAGTTATACTCATCGAATGATAATGTTTCTGGTGCAGACTACAATAATTTGGGTTATATAAAACCAAGGGTTAGCGAAAAAATAAACATACAACTAACCAAACATGTTACAGAGTTGGAGATAGTGAAAGAATTATATAAGATGAATCAAGAAAAAGCTCGAGGACCAAATGGATTTAATGTTGGCTTGTACCATCATCACTGGTCAACCATTGGTAAAGCTGTAATAGAATTTATCCTTAATTTTTTTAATAATGGTTTTATGTATCCTACGCTGAATAAAACCAATATATGTTTGATCCCTAAAGTAGAGAATCCATTAGAGGTGAAGGATTATAGACCAATAAGTCTCTACAACGTTGCATATAAAATCATATCAAAAATAATGGTTTAGAGATTAAAACCATGGTTGCATGAAGTAATATCTGAAAACCAGTCAGCATATATTCCTAATAGGATGATTACAGACAATGTACTCATAACGCATGAATTATTGCTTAGTCTACTGACGAGGAATAGAACTCATAATTTTATTTCTCCTAAAGTAGACATAGCAAAAGCCTTTGATCGTTTAGAATGGAAATTCATTTAATTCATGTTAAGGACTCTAGGCTTTGCTGAGAAGTGGATCAATTAGGTGATGATCTGTATAAAAAGTGAAACATTTTCTATCCTAATTAATGGATCACCAATAGGCAATATAATACCAAGTAGGGGTATAAGGCAAGGTGATCATTTATCACCTTACCTATACATCATCTGTACAAAAGGGTTATTAATCATGCTTAACAGTCGTAAAAGAAAAGGCTTGATACATGGATTTAATTCATGTAAAAGTGGTCCTGCAATAACTCACATGTTGTTTGTTGACGATTATATTCTATTTTGTAGTGCATTAGAAGAAGAATGCAAGGAAGTTTTAAAAGCACTGCAAATTTATGGAAAGTTCTCTTGCCAACAAGTAAACATCCCTAAATCTCCTATAATATTTGGAAACAATACTTCTTCAGATATCCAAGAAAAGATTCAAAAAATTACATCAATAACCAAGATAGGAGAGATAGAAAACTATCTAGGCCTACCAGAAATAATAGGAAAGAATACCTCTCAAGTGTTTGGATTTCTTAAGAGTAAGATAGAAGGGAAGATAGACAATTGGTTCACTAAATTATTAAGCTTTGCGGGAAAGGAGGTTTTAGTCAAATCAGTTGCTGAATCAATTTCCAATTACGCAATGCAATGTTTTCTTCTACCAAAAGCATTATTAAAGCATCTTACTCAAATAATTAGAATATATTGGTGGAGAATTTTAAAGGAAATTTTCAAAATCCCATGGATCTCTTGGGATACAATTACAAAATCAAAGAAATATGGAGGATTGGGGTTCCGAGATCTCTACCATTTCAACAAAGCTCTACTAGCTAAAAAAGTCTGGAGAATTTTGAAACATCCTAATACTTTGTTGGCTAGAGTTTTTAAATCTAAATATTTACCTAAGGATTCGATTCTAAATGCATGAAGGAGTTCAAAACCATCTTTTGCATGGAAAGGGATTCATCAAGTAATACAAATAATAAGCAGTGGATCACAGTGGCTAATAGGGGAAGGAACAAAGATAAGAGCATTTAAAGATAATTGACTCTCATTGGATCCTCCTACACCAGCTACTCCAGTTAGTGGAAATGCAAGCAATGAATTACGAGTAAGTGATCTACTTAATCATTCCACAAGATCCTGGAAAAATGAAAAACTTAATGAATTAGTTGTTGAGCAAGATATACCTATCATCAAGAGATTACAGCTAGCTATTACATTGAAAGACGATCAACTGGAATGGAAGCACTCTGCAACAGGGAACTATACGGTCAAATCAGGTTATCATTTCAGTCATAACAATTTTAACTCAGGTATGGCTTCACCAAATTTTAATTATAAAAGATATGGAAGTTACCTAATATACCAAAAGTGTTGGAGGGTCATAAATAGAGGACTACCAGTAGCTAATTCATTAAAACATAGGGGAATTAAAATGGATGAAAATTGTATGATTTGTGGAGAAGAAGTGGAAAGTATACAACATATATTGTTCCAATGTACAATAACAAAGGAAATATGGGAAATGGCTCCAATACAAACGCCTGAAGCTGGTAGTTAATGCAAAATTCATTACAACAAAATGTAGAATGGGTCCTTAAGTCCACAAAAGAAACGAATGGAAAAAATTATAATCTAGCAGCAGTAATAGGATGGAGAATCTGGAAAATGAGAGATCAGGTCATTTTCCAACATGATAGGACCCCTATACCCATAGTTATCCATAAGGCAGTTGATGATATACAAGAATGGCTAAGTATGCAGAAAGGAGAGGAAGATCAAGAACAAAATTCACAAGAAAGAGATTTGCCAGGAAGTCTCAATGTTTGTTTGAAAGAGCTATCAAACAAACAAGCAGAAAACACAAATTGATGCATTAGACTATAATTATTTTGTTGATGCGTCTTGGGATTCTGATACAGAGAAGATAGCAATAAATTGGCACATGGTCTCTTACGAAGGCGAAAATGTGATACACGGATCTACTTCTCTTGAACCAATAAATAGTGCAATGGAGGCGAGGTAACGACTCTTAGAGAAGAGGTCATGCAAGCAAGAAGATTATGATTCTATAGAGCGAGATTCAAAGGAGATAACCAAATACTATATAGCAATCTTCAAAGAGAAATAACCTCATTGTCTTTCACTCATCATCATAGAGGTACAAAAACTTACATTTCAGATATCAAAAGCCTTTCAAAACCTCTGTTTCGCTTCAGTTTTCAGCACATTAAAAGAGAAGGAAACAAAGATGGCAGATGAATTGGCAAGAAGAGCAAGAAGGGAAAATGTTGAATACAAGATTGTTTGGTTATAGGGTCTTTAACCTTTGCCTCCAAGGTTATTAAACCATAAACAAACTTAGCTAAAGATTTTATATCAGGATTGTATTGTCAAACTTAGCTAAGGCAAGAGTAACTTTTTAACTAATCTTGAGGTTGATTGGTTTGGACTGTTAGGAAGAACTGTTGTTGTAAAATGTTTTTATTATTAATTGGCTTTAACTTTTAAAACTGTAACCGTAGAAACAAAATAAAAGCCACAAATTGTTGGCTGTAAAAAATTCTCTCGTTATGAATAAAAAAAAAGGAAGTTAGACTGTGAGAATTTTAAGAAGAGATTTTAAGACTGTAAAATTTTAATAATTTTTAAAGCATAATTGGGTAAATTTAACCGTAAAAACTTTGGATAAAAGTAAAAATTTTCACGGTTAAAAACCAATCAAGCGCTTGTATCAAACTTTAATTTAAATTTTGTACAGTTTTTAAAATCAATAAACATTTGTTGACAAAAAAAAAATTTGAGACCATTAACAAAAACTTTTCTTTGGAGTTATTTTGACTCTGTTTTTTAAACATTTAATGTAATTATGGCACTTCACAAAAGAATCCCAAAATAAGATACGCCTTTGCTCTGACTCTGAGAACGGGAGAACTCTGTCTAGTGGAATCCAAGATGTGTAGCCATGACTGTTTGAAAAATGGAACTCCATCTTCAGTGTTCTGAAAAACCGTTTAAGATAATTTCTCAAACAATAATGGAATGGCAAGACAATCGTTTCTCAAGCTCGCCTGTGATCTATATTCTTCCACGGACTCTTCTCCATTCTCAAAGCTTCTGGATTCATGCATCCGATCCAAGTTATCAGCAATTGATGTCCGTCGTGTTCATGCTTCGATTATCAAATCCCGTTTCTCTAATGAGGTTTATATACAGAATCGTCTCATAGATGCTTATGCGAAATGTGGGTCACTCGAGGATGGTCGCCGAGTGTTCGACAAAATGCTCCAACGAAATGTTTACACTTGGAACTCTTTTGTGACAGCTTTGGCCAAGTTAGGGTTTTTAGATGAAGCTGATAGTCTGTTTCGGTCAATGCCTGAACGCGATCAGTGTACATGGAATTCAATGGTTTCCGGATTTGCACAGCATGATAGGTGTGAAGAAGCTTTGTATTATTTTGCTTTGATGCATAAGGAAGGCTTTTTGCTCAATGAATTTACTTTTGCTAGTGGTCTCAGTGCTTGTTCCGGTTTAAACGATATGAATAGAGGTGTGCAAATACATTCTTTGATTGCAAAATCACCTTGTTCGTCAGATGTTTATATTGGTTCTGCTCTTGTTGATATGTATTCCAAATGTCGGAACGTCAGTGATGCTCAGAACGTTTTCGATGAGATGGAAGATAAAAATGTTGTCTCTTGGAATAGTTTAATTACATGCTATGAACAAAATGGTCCTGCTGCGGAAGCTCTCAAGGTTTTCCATGGGATGTTAAAAGCTAAGGTTGAGCCAGATGAAGTTACACTAGCAAGTGTTATTAGCGCATGTGCAAGCTTGTCGGATATTAAGGTTGGTAAGGAAGTTCATGGCCGTGTTGCTAAATCCGATAAGTTAAGGAATGACATAATCCTAAGCAATGCTTTTGTAGATATGTATGCAAAATGCAGTAGAATAAAGGAAGCTAGGTTCATATTTGATAGCTTGCCTATCAGAAATGTCATTGCGGAAACCTCCATGATCAGTGGATACGCAATGGCTGCAAGCACTAAGGCGGCTAGACTCATGTTCACCAAAATGACTGAGAGGAATATTGTTTCATGGAACGCGCTTATTGCTGGTTATACGCAAAACGGGGAAAATGAAGAAGCACTTAGTCTCTTTTGTCTCTTAAAGAGGGAATCAGTATGCCCAACCCACTATACCTTTGCAAATATTCTCAAGGCATGTGCAGATCTTGCAGAGTTACATCTCGGCATGCAGGCTCATGTACATGTTTTAAAGCATGGGTTGAAGTTTCAATCTGGTGAAGAAACTGATATATTTGTTGGAAATTCCTTGATAGATATGTATGTAAAATGTGGTTGTGTTGAAGAAGGTTATCTTGTGTTTAGGAAGATGATGGAAAGAGATCGCGTATCCTGGAACGCGATGATTATTGGATTTGCACAAAATGGTTATGGAAATAAGGCTCTTGATTTGTTCAGAGAAATGATCGATTGTGGAGAAAAACCAGATCACATTACCATGATTGGTGTTCTTTCTGCATGCGGACATGTTGGATTTGTTGAAGAAGGGAGGCACTACTTTTCTTCCATGAACAGAAATTTTGGTGTTGTCCCGCTTAGGGATCACTATACGTGCATGGTTGATTTGCTTGGTCGAGCTGGATTTCTCGAAGAAGCTAAGAGCATGATTGAGGAGATGCCTATGCAACCTGATTCTGTTATTTGGGGTTCTTTGCTTGCTGCTTGTAAAGTTCATCGGAACATCAGGTTAGGTGTATATGTTGCTAAAAAGCTTCTAGAAGTAGAGGTGTCAAATTCAGGACCATATGTTCTTCTTTCTAACATGTATGCTGAGCTCGGGAAATGGGAAGAAGTGATGAATGTACGAAGATTGATGAGGAAAGAGGGAGTCATAAAGCAGCCAGGATGTAGTTGGATAGAGATGCAAGGACATGTTCATGCTTTTATGGCTAAAGATAAAAGACATCCTCGAAAAAAACAGATACACTCGCTTCTTGATGTTCTTACAGCAGAGATGAAACATGAACAAGATCTTGCTGAAACTGGATCACTCTCGTCTGGATCATTCATCTAGTCTTCTTTCGGACAATGTCATGTAAGTAAGTATCTTTGCTAGATATTATGCTTTTTGTTTTTGTTGAGAAAGTTGGAAGGACATAGAAACAAGTAGAAAATTCAAGACATAAGAATCAATGGAAAATTCCTTTTGGCATAAACAACACTTTGTTTCACATCTTGGGCTGTTGTTGTAGGAAGTAAATAATTAAACATGTAAAGCAATAATAAAGACATTATTGTTACCACATTGGCACATTTATCAAACAAGTGCGGTTTTGAAATTTCTTTGGGAACATCTACACCTCAGAATCACATAGGAAACGACCCTATAGAACAAAACAAAACATAGCATGATCACAACATTTCGCCATCTATTTTCCTCTCCATACCTTTCTTCTTTTAGTAGATCCTCCTCTGTCATCAAGCATTTTCCGAGTCCATACTCCAAACATTTGCTTGACTTGGAGAACTCGTTTATAAGAAACCCTTCAAATGGGTACTTGAACAAAGAGATGTAGTGCATGAAAACCCAGTAACCCGGGATCTCATGGTTTGATATGAAGTAGCCCGAGAACAGAAAGAAGGAACCCATCACACCAGAAATCACTGAGTTTCCAACAATGAAATTAGGAACCAGTGCACTGAAACACACCACCACTGAGTTAGCTGTGTAGAGGATCAACCAGATTAGGAGCAAAAAGTGTAGAAATGCCATGAAATTAGGGTTCAAACCCACCAGCCAATACACTGGGATTGCAAATAGAATAGCTAGGATGAGCAGAAATGGCAAGTAAACAAGTCCATTTGCAACGGCATATGACGAAACTCTGTAGCTTCCACTGGAGGTCTCCTTCATCAGAATCTCTCTTTCCTGCAGAAATATAGGGAGTGCCTCTACTGTTGAAGTTAGCAGGAAGGTCAATATGAATGCAAAGAGGCCGACTCTTTCTCGTGCACCTTTTAAATCGTCTCTAAGGTTATGGAAAATCAGACCTAGAACAATTCCTGAACCTAACATCTGAACCGTCCTGCACGCAAACAGTTCCTTGGTTCTGAAAATGTTCTTGGAGAACCTATGGGTGAGTATCATAGTTTCTTCTAGTCTTGAATTTGCAAAACCTCTGGTGAATTCCGTCCTTGTGTTCATCGTTTCTACATCAGCAACCCGGGATTGCTGAAACAGCTGTTGGAGTGTGAATTTTCCACTTATGCTCTCCCCTTGAATGTCTTCTGGTCTCTTATCTTGTAATGTCGTTTCGGATGTTAGGACATGAGCTACTCTTCTGCTTTGCTGTTTTGTGATGGCTTCAATTGATTCTATGGCGAATTCAACGATGTTTATATGGAGAGGAAGCTGCAAACCATTTGACCTTAAGTACAGGCCAAGCTGATCCACCGAGCCCTGCTTCAAGGTTGAGCCATTAGCCATCAACAGAACGGAATTGAACAGTTTGACTATACGAAACCCCGGTTGGTGGATGCTCAGAATTATGGAGCGGCCCCGTGTTTCAGCCATGAGCTTGAGCATGTCTATGATCTGCAGAGCCGAAGTACTATCAAGACCAGAGGTTGGCTCATCAAGAATCAGAACTTTGGGATCGTGAATAACTTCAACTCCTATGGAAACACGTCGCCTCTCTCCACCAGATATCCCTCTGACGCTATCATCGCCAACACGAGCCGTGGCGACAGCTTCTAGCCCGAGCTCATGGACCAATGACTTAACCCGTGATCTCAGTTCATCTGCAGGGAGCTTTAGGCGCAGCTTGGCACTGAACATAAGGGTTTCCTCAACAGTAAGCAAAGGAAACAGAGTGTCCTTCTGAGTCACATAACCAGAGATTTTCTTGAATTTGGCTCTATCAACCGGTCTCTGGTTGACAAAAACCGAGCCGGTTTGAGGGATGAGTCTAGCAGCTAGAATTTCAAGCAAAGAAGACTTCCCTGCACCACTTGGGCCAACAATGGCGAGAATCTCCCATGGTTTTGCTCTGCAGCTCACTCCTTTAAGTACATGCTTGACTTTGTTGCAGCTTTCATCCTCCACCTCTTCTTCTGTCTTAACCGACCGAGGTTTCCGTGTAAATATTCCGAAAGGATTAACATTAATTTTCCCCTGAAAGATGTTGTAATCAATATCCAAAGCTTTGATTTCACATCCTTCCTTCTCCATTGATGAAGTTTAGTATGCTCTCTCTTTCTCCAATCCTTGAGTAGCTTAAGAAAAGGGAGGAATAATAGAACCAAAAAACGTCTTGTGTTGGTTTTTTTCTTTTAAAATAAGGATTATGACAAAACTTTGATAAGTTTGTGTATTGACTTTGATAAAGTAAGAGTATTGGTCACATATGGTTCAAAGGACAGCTCGATTTCTGTAGCTTCCATTGGATTTAAGTGAAGTAAGACGATGTTTAAGTTTGTTCACGGGCCATTGTTTACTTACATCATCAAGAGAGAGAGAGAGAGAGAGAGAGAGAGAAGAGGTTCACATGCAATTGTTCTTCTCACATCTGTAACATTCCCAAGAAGTGAAGAGTCACGTGTTCCGTTGTGCAATTTTAATTTTTTCTCTACTCTTTTCTTGTCAACATTTTACGTTACGGCCGGGTTTTCGTATAGGTTAACAGCGTCAGGGTTTTCGTATAGGTTAACAGCGTCACACCATTGCCTGCCAAAAAAAATAACTTTTGATAATATAAACATTGAGAGCACTATCCGCAGATTCATGATTTAAACCGACATGGTGAAACCTTTTCAAACGATAACCATCCCACCCCCAGACACTTGATTCTATGTGCAATCTTTTAATATATATATATATATATATATATATATATATATATATATATATAT
>OVAN01016079.1:0-10842 GCA_900406275.1 Anastatica hierochuntica
TATATATATATATATATTATTCGTCTTTACAACTCCTACAACTTCTAAAATAAAGGTGTGGAAATTACTTAACTTACCGCCAAAAAAATAAAAAATAAATTTATTAGGCTTTGAGAAAAAAAGGGAACTAAAGTGCGATTGGTTCAAATTTTAGATTGTAGCTTTGTTTTACCTTTTTACAGTCCTTAAATCCCTTACCAATCAAACACTATATTAGATTTTTTTCGTACACAAGTAAAAAAATTCCATTGGAAGTAGTCTATTGGACTATAAGGATTCGTGGCCGATTGGTTGGACTGTAGCTGTAGATTTTGTCGCTCTAGAATTTAGGGTGTAAATGTTTTGGCTGTATCAGTAAGATTTGGACTATAGATATTTAAAATAAAATCTTGATTGGTAAATATAGTTACATATTTAAATGTAAATTAGTTTTAACTATGCTAATTAAATATTTATCGATATGATATAACAATAATAAATATAAGACTATTTTTTAACATATTGATCTAGTAAGTTTTATAGAATTATTTTGAGTTATTGATGCATGTAATTCATAATAATATAATCATAACCATTCACATACATACATATATATATATATGTGGTATATTGATATGGTTCCTATGATATAATTAGGGATGTATATATATATATAGTAATATGAAGATAACTAAACATGTATAAATAATTATATATGCATAGTTCCTATTATATAATTATGAATGTATATATATATATATATATAGAGAGATAGTAATATGAAGATATTTAAACATGTATAAATAATTATATATATATATAATTATATATTTATATATATATTATTCGTCTTTACAACTTCTACAACTTCTAAGATAAGGCTGTGGAAATTACTTAACTTACCGCCAAAAAAATAAAAAATAAAGTTGTTAAGCTTTGAGAAAAAAAAAAACTAAAATGCGATTAGTTCAAATTTTAGATTATAGTTTTGTTTTATCTTTTTACAGTCCCTAAATCTCTCTTACCAATGTTAGATTTTTTTTCGTACACAAGTAAAAAAATTCTATTGGAAGTAGTCTATTGGACTATAAGGATTGGTTGTGTAATGTTTGTGATTTTATCCACAAGATAATATGCAACAAGACCACCACCAACTGCATCTCCCATTAATGTTGTGTTTTCAAAGCCCAATAACAACCGGGTTGATTCAGATCAGTTTAACCCGACCCGGTAGTCAATCTATGGCGCCTCCTCTCCTCTGTGGTTAAACATAAAGTTCCAAACTTTCTAGGGTTTCGTCAATCTCTCTCTCCCTTTCTCTTCCTCTTTTCTTTTGAAATCGAACGAGGATGGGGAAGAAGAAAACGAAAGCTGAAGAACGTCAAAAGGATGAATCTCAGATTCAATCAGGAATCTTCACCACTCTATTCTCCGGCGATGTTGCTGAGGGTGGCTTCTCGAGTCTCTTCTCCGACGATAACCCTTTCCGGCGAAAGCAGCCGGAGCCCAAACCTGAGGAGAACAAAGAAAAATCGAACTCGTCTAACCCTGAAGGCAAAGGGAATAAACGGAATGTCGATAACGATGAAGAAGAAGAAGCAGTCTTGGTCGTGAAGACAAAGAAATCTAAAAAGGGGGAAAAACTGAAATCTCAGGTTTCAGATTCGGACGCCGTCGAGAAAGCCACGAATTCGGATGTTGTGGAAAGTGGATTGGAATCGAAGAGGAAGAAGAAGAGGAAGAGAGATGAGATTGAGAACGAATATGAGACGAAGAAGTATGGAAACGTAGAGACGAAGGAGAAGAAGGTTGGTGAGAAGAGGAAGAAAGCTGATGAAGTTGCGGATACGATGGTTTCAAAGGAAGGTTTTGATGATGAGAGTAAGCTTCTTAGAACTGTTTTCGTTGGGAATCTTCCATTGAAGGTTAAGAAAAAGCTCATCTTGAAAGAATTTGCTAAATTCGGGGAGATTGAATCTGTGAGGATACGTTCTGTGCCAATTGTCGATGTGAGTTGAGTTTTTCTCCTTAACTATTAGGTTGAATTTTCAATGGTAAATGATTTCTCATTCCGTTCCATTCTTGATTGATTAGTCGAAGAAGACGAGAAAAGGAGCTATAATGCTGAAGCAAATCAATGAGAAAGCTTCAAGGTTCGTGCTTGAAAACCCTAAATGCTAATTCTGTTGTGGGTTCTGATTTTCGGCGTTTCAGTGAAGAGAGTTTCTAATGGGTCAATTGTTTCGAAATTGCAGTGTTCATGCTTATGTTGTGTTTCAAACAGAGCAATCTGCTGAAGCTTCTCTGGCACATAACATGTCTCTGGTAATATAACTTTTCCACTTTTTTCTCTGTGATTGAGTTGGGTATATGGAGTTTTGTGTAAGATTGTTTTGTGTTTATATGTAATTAGATTGAAGGGAATCACATCCGCGTTGATAGAGCATGCCCGCCTCGTAAGAAACTGAAAGGTCAAGATGCTCATTTGTATGATCCTAAGCGGACAGTCTTTATGGGCAACCTCCCTTTCGACGTGAAGGTTAGTCTTAGTAGTCTTAAGGCTCTATTGTTCAGTTGTGAATATTGATATAGCTCAGCGTCTCAGTTATGTTTTGTTTGTCTGTAATTCAGGATGAAGAGGTTTATCAACTGTTTACCGGTAAAAGTAATCTGGAGAACAATGTAGAAGCTGTTCGTGTTATTAGGGATCCTCACTTGAACATTGGGAAAGGAATAGCTTACGTCTTGTTTAAAACACAGGTATGTTGAAAAATACTCTTATCTTTGAAGGTTTTACTAGTAACTAGTTAGATATGATGTGTCCTGTTATTCGTTTAACTACAGGAAGCTGCAAAACTGGTAATCAAGAAAGGATATTTGAAGCTTAGAGACAGGGAATTACGGATTTCTCGAGTCAAGACTGACACAACACCATCAAAAAGAAAGAGCAATCCTTCGGAAGCTTACTCTCCGGCGCAAAAAAGACAGCAAAAAGACAGAGTGGTCACACCAGTTGCGACAGGGAAGGCTAATCTTTCATATCAAGGTGTACGAGCTTCAAAATCTGGTGATGATAAGAAGAAACCTTATCAGAAAAGTCCCGCACAATCGAAGATGAGACCTAGAGGAAGTAGCAGCGGCAGTGAAGGCAACAAAGCTGGGAATAATAAAAAGATTGTAAAGCAGCGAAGTCAGAAGCGGCCAGCGGTTGCAGCAAGAAAGGCGAAAGCAAACGCGAAAGGTTCGAAAGAGAGCGGTGGTAAACGATATGCAGGAACGAAGCGTAAACAGGAAAACCGGACGCCCGAGAGCTTCTCTAAGAAGAAGAAACAAAAGCGGTCTTAGGCTCTTTCAACTATAATGCTGAAACTCTTTTGTTCTTCCTCAGTTTTGAAAACTAGTCATTTTTTTATTGTTTCTGTATCAACATTCAATACTTTGAGATTACCAAAACAACATTCGATACTTTCAAATAATTCGCTGTATTAATGTTTGCAGCATAGCATTCGTTTATTCGCATGTTTAAAAGGAAGCTAATTTGAGTTGTTGATGATCATTGCAAAGTTTTTGTAATTATATTAACATTTCATGGAATCGGCGTGTTCTTTTTTCTCACGCTACGACAGCAACTGGCGGCTATTTTGAAGACGTGAAATATGACGGAGACAACGAAAATGGACGCGGTGATGTTTCATGTTGTGGAGTCGAGTCGTTGTTTTTGTTAGCGGCAAAAATTCGACTTTTGGCTAAAATGCAGCGACAACTCTGCCATTACTCTCCACTTACTTAGATCTTAAGCAACTATATTTTTGGTCGCTGAAACTCTATCGCAGCGTAAAAAGAACATGCCCTTAATAAGAAATTTACAATGTTCCGTGATTTGAGGATTTACAGAGTCGTCTAAATTAAAAAAAAACCTTAATTAACGCTAATATTAATGATCATAATTCATAAACAAAATCGACAATTCAAACTTTTTACTCAACAAGTAGGGCCACTTTCTTGAACGGAACCGGTCCATCCCAAACCGAACCTGAACCGAATTAAAAATAACTCAAATGGAATAAAATTTTTAAACTAAATCCGAACCAAACGAAACCGATTATTAAGCGGTTAGCCAAAATAACACAAAATAACTGATATTTAATTAATAACAACTTTTTACTAAATATACAAAAGAAATATATTAAAATATATTAAGATCTCAAGAATATTAAATAAAATTTATTATAAGATTTAGGATTTTCTAAGTTTTGATTCAAAATTAGCCGGATTTAATATGAACCGAGATTCTTTAGTAAAATATTTTTTTTTTCGAATGGGTTCTATTTATAAAATCCGATAAACCGAAAACCGAATAACACAAACTAAAACTTAACCGAACCGAATCAATATATTATTTTCCCGAACAAAATTTTTTCTCTAAATAGAATAATCCGAAATCTGAATAATCCGAACCGAATTAACGAAGCTAACCGAATGCCACCCCTATCAACAAGTTTCTTCTTTCCAAGACTTTCGACCGCCACTGACAATATTCAAATAAAATGATACAAGTTCGGTGCATCCTAGAAATTTGAAATAAAT
Source organism: Anastatica hierochuntica (assembly GCA_900406275.1). NCBI lineage: Eukaryota > Viridiplantae > Streptophyta > Magnoliopsida > Brassicales > Brassicaceae > Anastatica > Anastatica hierochuntica. Next base: position 4,567 of record OVAN01016079.1, read on the forward strand.
GACAAAAAGTTCAAACATAAAAAACATTTACAGTGAAACTACAAAACTACTGTCCAGACGTCGCACAAAATGGAGAAGTTCTTCAATATAAAAATTTCATATTTTTTGTTGTCACATAAAAATATCAAAAAAACTACGTATGAATATGTGCACAAACAAAATCAATCTTAATTTTTTTAAAGAGTGAGTCAGTGCACAATATAAACGAAACCGGAGGAAGTAGAAAAGATCGAACCAAACTTTTGCCAAAGCGATTAAGTTGTATAAACTGAATCAAAAACAAAACTATAATCCAGATTATACTGACAAAGTATAAAATGAGATTTCATTTCCCTCCACATTTCTTTCATAATAAAAAAATTCGAAAATAAAGTGAAAATTTGAAACACTATAAACGTAATCCAAACATCATACATCTACGTAGATATCACATATATTTGTAGATGCGTATGAGTTAATCATATGCGTCTGGTCATGCTTGACTCTTTGTATGCCACCAATAACCGATTTTTATTTGAAAATTCGATAACATTTGTGGCATACAGGGAGCCAGGCATGACGACAATTCAATTTGTATAAGTCGTTGTATACCGAAAACCTCTAAAGCATGAACGTTGGGCATCTTCATGCGACGATCTTGGCTTGTCTCGCATCTGAATCTTTGTTTGTGGCTGTTGGAAGAGGAAAATGAAACTAGGGAGGAAAGTCGAAGAGGAATATATAAAGGAGAAAGAAAGAAGAGAACTAATTATGCTATTGCCAAACTGAAAATAATTCAAATGCATATCAACAAAGTTAGGTTTCCATTTCTTTTTTTTAAAAAAGTAATGTGAAGAGAGATTAATAAAATAGTTTTTAAAATCCTTAAAAGTGGTTCATTTCCCACAACTTTTATTTATTGAGAACTCTTCAATCATGCAACGAATATTTTTATTTTCGTGCAAATTTTTATTTAACTAATCAAATAGATTTACTGGAGAATTTATAAGGTTCTTTTTTTCGCATTATATAAATGGAAGTTTATGAAAAGAAAGAGTGAATGGGCCTACATTCATCACCGATCCACCGCTATGGACCTACATTTTCATTCCTCTCCAAAACTTTAGTGTTGAACAATTCAAAATGATATCTCATTATGTTAATGTTTACAAGTCAAAATAATACATGTTTATTTTCAAATAATCATAGGATTTTATTCAAAGTAATGAAGAAAATTATAGGTTAACTTTGCACGATATACATGGCAACATCATTATTTAAGTTTCTAGCATTTTGTTTTTTTCTTCCCTAATTTGTCTTTTTTGCCCCTACACTCCACAATACTTCAAATGATTCTACAGGTTTATACATATATCGAAACGAAATTGCAAATACACGAAAAAAGTAGACTTTTTCCCTACCTAACGTATTTTGAATTTTTCGAAACGGATATGTATTTTACAAATACACGGAAAATGTTATAACGTGTAAGGAATTGTGTATTATTTAAATAGACAGCCTATTTTTATTTAGTACGTCTATTAGTTACAAAAATTTAACTTCCATATAAGCGCAAACGAATTAATTAAAAATTGAAAGTTGCTACTATATAAGGGAATGAATGTGAAAATTAAACTAATTCCACAATTTCTAAACCATATGATTAACTAAAAAGGTAAAAAATATGATTCAACTAAAACAATAAATAGAATTACTATTTGAGATAATATAAACAGTTTGGCAATAGACTAATTATAGATAGACTGTCTATTTTCGCGTGTCTATTAGTTTCACAAATAACCAAACACTAAGTGAGGGAATGTGATTGGGGTTCACAATTTTATTCGGTAATGTTAATACTATCGCAGAACCAAATTTTGAGAATGAGCGACCTACAAAAAAAGTTGAAATAAGAAAAAACTATGTTAAACGCTAAATAGACCGTCTATTTGTCGCAACATGTCTATGAACTGAAAAAGGCAAAATCGTCATAAAAAGTGAAAAGAATATGTTTTTGTTTGGAGGTGCTATAAACTTAATATATGTTGGTCAACTGGTTAGTTGGCCAAATTTCCCAAAATTATAAGCTCAAACAGTCAAACTTAAGATGCAAATGGAAACCGAATTCTCATTTTTCATGTTTTGCATTTCTATCTATCTACAATCTGTAAATGATAAGTATACTTTTTTCTTTTGGACAGCTTGTAAATGACAATTGAACAACTAATCTACTTTTAGAACTAGACCTATCATTAACGTATGTAAAATGCCATCACAAAATATTTGGGTTTTGAAAAAAAAAACCTTCATAAACTTTATGGAAACGATATGAATTTAAGCATCTTGAGAAAGAAAATATTGATGTTGATGATGATAAAATCATTAAGGTGAATGCCTTTGCAATGTTGATTCTAGACGTGGTAAACATACTAGAAATATATTAATGTGTGGCATTTTTCTTTAGTAAAAATGTTAAACTTTAGCGAAAATATTTCGATTTCAAAGTATCTTGATTTATGATCCAACTTGAATCTAAATTAAGAAAGAAAAGTTACAAGAAGAAAAAAGTTGGTAATATTAAAGTTTTACCAGTTTGCCAAATCTGCAGATGTTAGAGGTGGGCTTGACACCCCTTCAATGTCATGTCCATTCCCAAAGATTTACCCAGAATTAGAAGCCCATCAGAAAGCCTAAAAAGGCCCATCAGGAAGTTGGGCCCTAGCCCGAGGAGGGAGTCCGCAGATAGTACAGATGGAGTCAGAGCAGTTGAAGTAGCCCGAGCTAAACGACAAACACTACAGACAGAATGCCTCAGGCCGATTAGGTGGCTATGTGTCAGACTAGCCTTTTAACTAGTCTGAGACAATGCATCGTTGACCGGGACTGACACAGAGGCGACAGGTCAACTCCCTACAGGCTACTAACCAGACATCAGGAACAAGTTACAAGGCAAGCTGACACCAGACCGAAGAGGAAAAGCGTGAAGCGGACTAACATCGCAATAAATGCAGCCTGCAGCTCGAAGTATCCATTTTGGGAAATACCAAGTTACGAGACAACCTGCACCTAGCGGCGGGCTGTCAGCCCGAAGTCACAGGTATCTCTTAAGAATTAGAGAAAATTGTAGGGAAAACCCTCTATAAAAGAAGAACCTTGGCAAAAGAAAGGCCAAAGTAAACCATCTCTAGAAAACATATAGATTGAAAAGCTCTCAAACATTTTGTAAAAGAATAAAGAATCAAAATGTCTCTTATTCCGATAATGATCGGGCTACTTCAATAAACGGGAATTCCGACTCTTAGTGTCACTCTCTTATTTCTATTTCCACCTCATAAATCCTTTTTCTTTTCTCCCTCTTTAAATCTCTAAAATCGTCTCACGTTTCTTGTCTTTTAGTCCGAACCTCGGACCACCTTCTTCATTTGAGTCGGAGATGAGCCTGAAGGATGATGCCTAGGAGGACTGAGAAGCTGTTGACAGTGTTGACATTGACTAAGTCGTTAGTCGTCTATTGAGCCTCAGGCCTCATCTTTTGAGGAGGGTTGAGCCTCATCATCTGAGAGAAGACTGAGCCCTACCGTCTTAGAGAGGACTATCCTTCGTTGTCGGGGAGGCTTAGCCGTCGTTGTCAGTGAGGGCTTGACCTCATTGCCTGATAGAGCACCTCGCCCAAGCTCAGGCTTCAGTCCGCCGTCAGGGGTAGGACCGAGTCTTATCATCATAGTATGGACTGGAGCTCGCTATCTGAGAGAGGACTGAGTCTCATTGAGGTTGAGAGTGGAAGTTACCATTGAGGCTGATAGTGTTGGTCGTTGCTGATACTGAGGGTGTGTGTTGGCGGAGCTTGTTAACGGGTTGTGGCTGAGGAGTCATCATGATGATGGGAGCTGTAAGTACTATTAAACTACCTACAATCATAATTTCGGGCTCTGAAATTTGAAGCATGTGCTCGGTGCGGGCTGAGAGCTCGCCGGGTCGTCGGGCTAGTTCGTCGGGTTGTTTGACTGACTGCTCATCGGCTTTTCTGGCTAAGTGCTCGTCGGCTTGTCTAGATGTCAACTCGTCGGGTCATCTGGCTAGTAGTTCGTCATATCGTTTGTTTGATGGTTTGTCAAGTCATCTGGTTGACAGGTCGTCAGGTCATTTGGCTTGTAGCTCGCCAAGTCATCGGGCTAGCATCTCATCGGGTGTAGGCTGAGAGCTCGACAGGTCGGCGGGCTGACAGTTCATCGGGCAACCTAGCCGGTAGTTCATCAGGTTATGTGGCTGGCAATTCGCGAGGTGTGGGCTGAGAGCTCGTCGGGTCGTCAATCTGGCAGCTCGCCAAATCATCGGGCTGACATTTTATCGATTCATCTAGCTGAAAGCTCGTTAGGTGTGGGCTGAGAGCTCGCCGGGTCGTCGGGCTAGCAGTTTATCGAATCGTTTGACTGACAGCTTGCTCGGTCTGCACTGAGAGCTCGCCGGATTGTCGGGCTGGCAGTTCATCGAATCGTCTGACTGACAGCTTGCTCGGTCTGCACTAAGAGCTCGTCGGGTCGTCGGACTGGCAGTTCATCGAATTGTCTGACTGAAAGCTTGCTCGGTCTGCATTGAGAGCTCGCCGGGTCGTCGGGCTATTTGTTTGTCAGGTCGTTAGGCTGACGGCTCGTCAAATTGTCGAGCTTGCAGCTCGTCAGGTCATCGAGCTGGTAGCTCGCCGGGTCATCAAGTCGTCAGGTTGGTATCTCTTTGGGTGTGGGCTGCCATGGAGCTCTGAGCTTCTGTGAGTCCGGACTCGGGGTTTTGAGTCGCTGTGGTTGAAAAGAGTTACGGGCTCGCAACAGTCAGCCCTGCTAGAGTTATCGGGGCACCGAGAGACGGTGCCCTGATAACGGGTTGAATGGCTGGTCCTTCCTGGGAGGCGGCGTGCTGGGCAGGATAGGTAGCGCCAGGTGGAGCAAGAATGATAGTGGCGGGTTGGGCAGGAGGTGGCAAATTTCCAACAGCGGACCTGAGCACCCTGGGCTGGTTTACTGGCGGAACTGGAGCTTCTTTCGACATTTCCGGGCTACTTCTTGCGTGTAGGGATTTCCTGAAGCGTTCCCCACAGTCGGTGCCAATGAACAAACCAGTCTTAGCTCGGGCTAGACGACAAGAATGTCAAGTGACGTGGAAAGAAGAGATGAAGAAGAGGAATACGGAATTGATGATGTATAAATAGAAATAAAGACAAGAAAAGAAGTAAAAGGGCGCTAAAGATCGAAGGTCTCGTTTATTGAAGTAGTTCGCAATTGATACAAGAGATTTGCATATTTTTGCTAAGTAAAAGGGAATGAACAAGAGGGAGAGTTTGTCTCTCTTGAATTTAGTAGTGTGTGTATAATAGAATTAGAGCTTGTAGTGTTCAAGATAATCTACCTAAAAAAACTTGGCATTTGCTTTGCCAAGGGTTTTTATTATATAGAGGGCTTTTCCCTCCAAAGTTCATTTTTCCCTCCAATTTCTCTTTTTCAGGCTGTTGTCACGTCACCTCGGGCTGTAGCCCGCCGCTGGACTCATGTTGTTGTGTCAGTCTGCCCCGTAACTTGATATTTTACCTAAAATACCTAATTTGTAGCTCTAGGGTGCATTTAGTGCTAGGGGCTCCTTCTGCTCCTTTCCTCTTTAGTATTTAAGTCAACTCTTTCCTTGGAAGCATTTCTTTGCAAAAGGCTAGTCTGATGAGATTGCCTAGTCATTTCTGTGCCAGGCTCGGGCTTAGAGAAGGCACAGCCTGACATAGCCGCCTGTGCTGGCTGCAGCTTTTGTCAGGTTTTTGGACTGTAGTGGTTGTCTCTTATCTGAGGTTGACTTGGTCAAAGATGGGCCTTTTCTCCAAAATCTTGGGCCCAGATTCGGGCTGAAGCCTTTTTCTCCAAACACAATCTTTTTAAATGCGCCTAAAATAATTATTGAGCCAATTTATTGGAATTTGGGGAATTAATATTGGAAATGGGCTTGGCATTTAGTGGGTGTCAAACCCACCCCCAACAGCAGAGTCTTGTGAAGTCTGGCTTGAAGCTGGAAAAGTGAAGTTTGGTAAAACCTGATACAACCTGGTACAACTTTGTTCACAAGTCTCGGGAAGTCTTGTGAAGTCGTGGAAGAAAAAACATGTAAAACCAGGTAAAACTTTGCAGAATGACATAACTTAAGTTGTGCGTTTTGGAGCAAGTTTGGACGTAAGTGAAGCCTCTGATTGCAATAGAAGATTCTCATTATAACCATATATATATATATATATTATTCCATCATATTCTTCCATCATATATATAT
>OVAN01016080.1:0-10842 GCA_900406275.1 Anastatica hierochuntica
TAATCTGCATAACGCGTCACATTTGGTAATAGCCAGAATATGTATTCCAGCATTTGGTATATCACAGAATAATCAGTAGAATATATATTCTAGCGTTTGGTAGACCAAAGACATATGACTAGAATACCATCAAACGTATTCTACCGAAATTAGAAATATAAGAAACTTTTGTTTACGTTATATACCAAAGGTAGATCACTGTNAGTAGATCACTGTACAACACTTAATATACAATTTCTAACCTAAGCAAATGATCAGAATGTGTATTATGTGTTTAGCTAGTATATTAAATAAAATATTATTTACCTATTTATTTTTTATGAAAAAATACATAAGTAGTCTTACTTATATTTCTAATAGTTTACATATTTTTAAAAATCCTCTATACATTAATTAAGAAGTAAGTTTGCCACATGTCATTACCACAATTGTTTTTAACAAAAAAAATTATGACATGGCAACTTAAGGTATTTGATTGATTTTAAATTAATATGTTTGCAACTAAAAAAATTTGATATGGCAACATAAATTCTTTGAATAAAATTAGTTTTTACCAAAAAAATTTATTAGTTAATCTCAAAAATGTGTCATATACGTATTTAATAAAAAAACTTTATAAAACTAGAACTAATAATATAATAAATAGTTGAATAAAAATATAATTCTTGTCAAATAATTAAATAAAATATAATAAAATTAATTACGAAGTGAGTTTGTCACAGATCTTAAGCATGATGAGTTTCAACAAAAAAAATATGTCATAACACTTTTATGAAATTTGATTGATTATAATCATAATTATATTTTTAATATTCTATTTAATAATCCCCTAGATATAATGATGACTTAACTTGACACATATCTTAATAAAATTAATTTCCAACCAATAAAAATTATAGAGAATAATTATGTATACCATGAAATCACGTCANTGATTGATTATAATCATAATTATATTTTTAATATTCTATTTAATAATCCCCTAGATATAATGATGACTTAACTTGACACATATCTTAATAAAATTAATTTCCAACCAATAAAAATTATAGAGAATAATTATGTATACCATGAAATCACGTCAGCAAATTTAATCTATACATTAATTGAGGATTTAGTTCACCTTATGTCATCATTATAAAAAAATTCTATCTAAAATATTGTGACATCATTTGATGCATATCATATGCCACATATAATTTCAAATTTTTTCTCAAATTATATTTAAATAATCCATAAAGATACTTTTGTACTAAATTATATTATAAAAATATTTAGTTTGAAGGATCCAATTTTTTTTTTATAATTTACAAAACATTTCAAGTTTTAAAATACACTTTATAATGAATTTGTATATTTTAACATTCATCTATACTCATTACCAATAAATTTCTACAATGAAAGCTATACAAAATAATGATGTATATCAAGAAAACACGTTAGTAAATTTTGTTTAAGTCATAATTATTAATTATATCCTGATTAAAACGAAATCATTAGTTATACTAAATCAAATAAATTACTAACATTTTGACGATAATTTATCCGCGCTTGGCGCGGAGAACCATCTAGTTTTTAATATTTAAATTGCTATTTTTAGGGGTATGAGATGTCAAAAAAAGCCAAAATTACCGAAAATCCTATTTGGACAAATCCAAGTTGAAAATTTCCTATTTTTCTAATTCTCCCTTTNGAAAATTTCCTATTTTTCTAATTCTCCCTTTATTAAATCCATATGACTTTAAAAAACAAAAAAGTACGTAAAAATACAATCCAGCGAAATACAAAAAAACATTTTGATCATTCTAATAAATTCATATAAGTACATTAAAACACTTCATAATCCAAATACATTAAAATACTTCCAATTACTTAATTCAATACCCCTTAGTAATCAGGTTTGGCTAAGTTCAATTTTTTGGTTTATAAAAAATAGTTTACATAATCAAATTGCATATCAGTTCGATTAGGTTTAGGTGTGGGTTACTCGGGATTGACGGGATTCAGATTATTCAGGACTAAATTATCTTTCGGTTCAATTCTAGAAAACTTTATTAAGATTTGTAATTATCTTAATTAAAATAATTGATATTTTAGTATATTCTTAAATATATGTAATTGCAAAATATTAACATTTTAATAGCTTCAGTTAGTTCTGTAAATTCAATTTAGCTTCATTTTTTTTTTTTGGTTTGGATTCTTGAAATTCGGTATGGTTGGAGGAATATGCCGACCCAAAAAGATATCTCAAGCTGATCTGCTTAATATGTAAGCATTACAATATCTGAAGAAGACGAGAGTTTGATTTCTGATAATATTATGATCACAAAGAGGTTCATCAGGCTATAGCAACAAAAGCTTATCTAAATTCAAGTCTACTTTGGATAAATCAATCATCACCATACGCCCTGAAGCAATACCTTTCGCGGTAAGGAGCGTTGAAGAAAAGATCGGCCTCTAACCATTTCGGGTATCGAACAAGATCTCCAGCAAGAAACTGCATATACCTCTTGCTTCCCTCAGGAACAACCCGGACCTCACCTTCTTCAATGTAAACCAACTGATCCACTTGCCAATCCCATGGCAGTTTGCACTTCCCTGTCTTCCAAACTGACCATCTGGAAACCCCGAGCTCTTCCAAACGTTTCTGTGACACTTTCCGCTCCACTTTAACATTGTAAAGCTCTTCCAAAGGTTTCTCAGTCTGCATAGATGTTACCCTAAGAGCTCTCCGAGCAGACAGGTTATTCATCTTCTTACATTGAGTTATAGAACCAGGGAATGGTGTGGCCATGATCAAACTTGCCATGACTGCTTCTACTCTTATGTATTTTCAATCCTATCTCGTGCGTGAAGCGGAGTTTTTGATCTGCAAACAATAAAGAGAATATTCATCAGAACTAACTCCGAGATATTTAAATCATCTTTAGATCCACAATGAGGTTTCCATAACACATTGTGATGTTAAAAGAAGTCATCTCTTAACTCATACAAGAGAGGAGGAAGTGAATTCGTGTAAAGCATTAGGCTTTACCATCTAACCTCTTGAAATATAGCTTATGAATCAAGGACACACAAGGTAACATAAAACTCACGATTCAATAATAATCTGTTTGTGCCCATTTGCTAATTCGTTTGGAGAAAGTTGTCTGTCATATCAAAACATCTAAGGTCTTGCCAATCAACAAAAAATCGAAGATATGTGGGATTATTTAATCAGGAAAAAACAAAGAAATTTGGTGAAACTTAACCCATAAAGCTAAATAAGATTATTGATTTCAGAACGAAATCAAACTTAACGCAAATTATACTCATCGAACTGTAAATTCTAACCAGTGGATGGTGAAGATGAAACGGTGAGTGAGAGAGTTCAAGAACCCTAAAACCCCGAGTTCAAGGACCCAGAATGAGGTTTCCATAACAGATATCAAAAATATTGTGATACTAAAAAGACATCTGTGAACTCATAAAAGAGAGGAAGAAGGTAATTTGAAAAGTTTAGTTGTATAAGTGAATTCATGTAAAGCATTAGGCTTTATCATCTAAACTCTTGCAAAATAAAACTCAGGATTGTAGAAATCTGTTCATGCCCATTTGCTAATTAGTTACAATTAATCCCACAGAATCTAAAGTTTCACTAATCAACACCAAAAAAAGACGACATACAGGATATGATTAACCAGAAGAAGAAACCAGAAAAAAGATAGTCGATTTCAAAAACATAAGGCGAATTCAACTCATTGAACAATAAGTTGTAACCTGTGGATAGTGGAGGGAGATGGAACTGTGAGTGAGTGAGTTGTTCTTTAGCTTCAAGAACCCTAAAACCCTGAACCTGAGAAGCTTATCCAATCCCCAATTTGATGATGACTGTAGTAAATAAAATAAGCTGAGAGAAGAAAATACTAAAAATTACATAACTGAGTGTAATATTTAGATATATTTCTATTATGAAGCAAAGGTTTTAGTTTTGTTCAATTTGGTCCAGTAACGTGTCACACTCTCTGACACACTGCATAATCTCCTTCCTTCGTCACAAGTTTTATCGCTGGAGTTCAAAAGTTGGTCCTGGGTTTATACAATCTCCGGATTTTGAGGAGCTCTCATGGTGGTTTTGCAGATTCAGCAGTTTAATGGGTTCGTTAATTGCTTATCGGTTGCTCGGACAAGACGGGGAAGAGTGAGAACTCCGACAACAGTGTGCGTTCAAACACAAGTGGCTCCGTCTAGAACTCAGGTCTACCTTCTCCTTCTTCTTCTTCTTCTCCTTGAAGTTTCCCGGAGTTTCTTTCAGTACTGCTTGTTTACGTGTTACCAAAAGTTGCTTGCTTGATGATCGATTCCGCTCGATTCTACGTTCCTCTGCTTCTAAGTTTCTGTTGGTTTCCATGGACAATGATCATATGTGTTATTTTCTGCTTTAATTTGAAAAGAAAGTTTCAAACTTTATCAGAAACAGAGATCAATTTTGTGGTCTGCATTGTGCCTGATTCCATCTGGGTGATTTTGATTGCTTTCTTTATATATCATTTGATAAGCGTTTGCATATCACCTTTGACTTCACGAGGAGATGTTTGTATGAATTCAATCGTTTCGAAAATGCAGAGGATAATGGAGAATATTTCAGTTGGTGGAGAAGCTGGAGGTGCTGGTGGTGCTTACTCTTACAATGCCTTGAAGAGACTTGATAATATTTGGTCCAACATTTGTACTCAACCAAAAGGTCTAATAATACATAACTGCTAATAAATAAGTTAATAACTAACTAATTTTGCTCGGTAATCAGAGTTAGTTGTTTGAAAAACTTTTGCAGTACTGCCAGAAACGCAAGAAATAGTTTCTAGGGTGTCTGGTTTATCTCAAGACTATGGTATGGGGAATAATCTCATTGGAACCTTCGACATAGCTGTTTGTGGAGGTACTTTAGGGATTTTTCTCGCTACCGCTTTATGTGCCAAGGGTTTAAAAGTTGCTGTGGTGGAGAGAAATGCTATCAAAGGGGTAAAATCTTCTAACTAATAATGTGGTTTATATGAGGGGCAATTGCTAATGCTCTTTGGATTTGTGAATTCGTGCTGATTTAGAGAGATCAAGAATGGAATATCTCAAGAAAAGAGATGAAGGAGCTGACTGAAGTCGGAGTTCTTACAGAAGATGATATCGACAAAGTAATTGCTGCCAAATTCAATCCGGTAAAGCCTCTGCCCAGCAAGCAGTACCTTGATGCTTATTTAAATTCGATGATGCTTTAGGTTATCCTGAAAAAATGCAGAACAGATGTGGATTTGAGAATCTTGGTGATATATGGGTTGAAGATATTCTTAACCTCGGCGTTTCGTGAGTCTGTTTCCTCTTATTATCTTGTACAACGAAGGAAGGGAAAAGGACCCTTAAACTCCGCTAACTTGTGAAAGTGATGAATTGAACCAGCCCAGCCAAACTTGTGGAAACTGTGAAACGACGTTTCATTTCTCTTGGTGGAGTCATTTTAGAAGACTGCAGTCTCTCGCGTATCCACATCTATGATGATTTAGCTGTGAGTTGATGCTTTTCCCAAAGAATATCCTAATCAGGAAGAGAATTAGACATGTTGATTTGAATTGTTTGAACTTTTTGATTAATATAGGTTATGCAACTTTCTAAAAGTGACATATTATCTTCTCGACTGGTAATCGATGCAATGGGAAACTTTTCTCCTATCTTGAAGCAGGTCATATTTTGGCCTAATAGCATATCTAATTTTACTTCTCATTTGCACGAGTTGAAAGTCGGAAAAAATCTTAAACTTTCTGATTCACTTTTCTTGAGAAAATTGTGTGTTGTCCAACGACATTTTTCTTATCAGCGTTCTTTAAGGAAAATTTCTTCTGCAATCAATTGATGAAAATACTGTCATTTTGTGTTCTGCTACAAAAGATTAAACGTGGTAGAAAGCCAGATGGAATGTGCCTTGTTGTTGGATCTTGTGCTCATGGGTTTAAGGAAAACTCATCAAGCGATGTAATTTATAGTAGTTCATCAGTGACCAAAGTCGCAGATTCCAATGTACATCTCTTTTGGGAGGTAAAAGTCTTCTGTTTTCCCACCTGAATCCTACAGAATACACATAACAGCGAAGAATCAAATTTAAATATGATGCTGGTCACTGTTTCTTGAAGGCCTTCCCAGCTGGTTCTGGTCCATTAGACCGGACTACGTACATGTTCACGTACACTGAACCGCAATCAAATTCACCGAGTTTAGAGGATTTACTCGAAGAATACTGGAAACTGATGCCAAAATACCAAGTAAGTTTTCATCTTATGTCACATCTTTCGTAAAGTTCCTTTCTTTTCTCTCTTTTCCTGATATACTTTGGCGCAGGGAGTATCTCTTGATGAATTGGAAATACTAAGAGTTGTATACGGGATCTTTCCTACATACCGAAATAGGTACTACCTCATGTATCTCTATCATCTTTTTTGTTGGCACCTTTTTTCCCTGGCATCTTATCACAATCATGTATGAAAGTTGAAACTATATATTTCAATCATTGATAAAATATATTTCTGCTTCCCATCACGACATTCTGCATTCTGAAATGTATAACCCGGTTGGATTGGACCTATCATCAGTCCATTGCAAGCGGCATTTGATCGTGTTCTACAGGTGGGTTTTGTTCACTCATACATAATCTACAAAGTAAAGCATGCGGCCTTAAATGATCAAAGTTTCTGACAGACATTTTCCATCTATGCAGTTTGGTGATGCTAGCGGCATTCAGTCACCTGTTTCATTTGGGGGTTTTGGAAGTTTGACCAGACACCTTGGAAGATTGTCTACTGGTATATATATGTTCACTTTCTGACAATATACTTTGCTCTCTCCATTTGCCAGTTAACATTGTAAATCTTTTATAGTATGAAAATTTCTAAAGTACAGTACTAAACACTTACGACTTTTTTATAAATCTTAAAACTTTCAAAAGGAATCTATGAAGCATTAGATGGAGATTTTCTGGACTCCAACAGCTTATCAAAGCTAAATCCGTATATGGTAACCAAGCTTTGTGGTTATGAGCTATAGTTCTTTTTTTCTTGGCATTAACTTCACTGAAAGTTATTCTTTTTAACGACAGCCAAACTTGAGTGCGTCATGGCTGTTTCAAAGAGCAATGTCTGCCAAGCAACAACCCGATGTTTCCCCTGGCTTCATCAACGAGCTTCTCCATGTAAATTTCAATTGCATGCAGGTATGTACTTATTCTTATGTGGAAACTTGGGGATAACAGCTTCTAAAACTTGATTTCTAAGCAACCGTTTCCAACTTTCCTCTTGTAGAGATTGGGCGATCCGGTTCTCAGACCATTTCTTCAGGATATAATACAGTTTGGTCCTCTAGCTAAGACATTAGGCCTTGTCATGCTGACCAAACCACAGATAATTCCATCAATTTTCAGACAGGTATAGCTTTTATCTGAAACCTGTTGCTGCATCTCTGAGCCAGAAACCCATAACGCAATCAAAAGGTTGAGAATGCTCTCCAGTTTGTTAATAAAAAATCTGGTTGTTTGGTGATTTCCTCAGGTTGGGATACCTGTTCTGCTCGATTGGTCAGTTCATTTTTTCATGCTTGGCTTGTATACTTTCCTCTCTGCATACATCGATCCAGTAATAAGGTGAAATGTTTATGAATCTCTTCAAGAAATTATGACTGGACCGTCGACGTGTGTTTCCTGAACAATTTTGATATTTTGTGTATTACTCAGGCCAGCTTTGGAAGGACTTCCATTAAAGACGAAGTTCGAGTGGAAAAGACGTCTTGAGGCCTGGAAATATGGTGCTGGCCTAGATTACGAGTTGTGATTCTGTCCATATTTCTCAGGAGAGTGTTAACCTCATTGACTCTGGCTTTTGAGCTTCGATTTTCAGCTTTATGAAGTATAAAAACATCTCTTGTTGGTGCCATCTTAGATTGAAAAGTTCGTCATACCTTCCATCTGGAAGACATCATCATCCATAGTACATATCTATCTTCACAAGCTTCGCAAATGCCTGGCTTCACATACATATGTACACAGATTCAACATCTCGGTATTTGGATTTGGTTCACAGGGTTCTAAAAACTCCTTCATTATATCACACTTATATAATACAATGAAAGAATCGAGCTTTGGTAGACTCATGTGGATACCAAATGATCATACTCCAAAAGCATAGTCTGATACATCCCACACCCCAACTCTCTAAAAGAATCTTCAGAAGAAAAAATGGTTGTGACTACAAACACTGATTTCGATCATCCAACAGATCTAAGTCTCAGGTGAATGCAAACTTCCAACAAGTGCAGTATAAACCTTATTATCTATCGTAAACCCTTTCCTTTTCATCTCATCGTACAACTCAAAGGCTTCGTCTGATTTTCCCGCTTTGGACAAACCCTTGATCATCACCGAGTATGTCACAGAACCCTGGTCCAAACCTTTTGACCCCATCTCGCTAAATAGCCTAACTGCTTCATCCACATTACCAGCAATACATTCCCCATGTATGAGGGATGTGTAGGTATATGAATCAGGATCCATCCCTTTTGATTCCATGTCGGCCCATAGTCTACGGCCTTCCTTTATTTTTCCTTGCTTGCAGTATGCATCGATCATCACATTGTACGTGATAGCGTTTGGCCGTTGCCCTTTGCTGTTCATCTCCATAAATAGCCTATTTGCCTCCTCAATATTCCCTTCTCTGCAGTAGATATCTATCAAAGTAGTATAATTAACAGTGTTAAGACTCACGCCAGCCTCCATCATCCTAAACAGCCATCGCTTTGCCTCATCGTACCTTTTTAATCTATTGAAACAGCTAGCAATCGTATTAAAAGTGAAAACATCAGCTTGAAACCCTTTCTTCTCCATCACATCATAAACCCTTAATGCTTCATCAATCATCCCTTTCATGGAGTATCCATTAATCAATGTATTGAATACCACCAGAGTGATATCGAGTCCTCTGCTTTGCATCTCGTTCATCAATATCTCAGCTGCACCCATTTCCCCTACCTTACATACCCCGTCAATAAGTGCCCCGTAAGTATGACTAGTCGGCGAAAGTCCTTTCTCTGTCAATTCATCAAACAACAACAGCGCCTTTTTTACATTTCCCTTTCTGCAATAAGAACTTATCAGAGAAGTATACACATAGATGTCAGATTCTATTCCTCTCTCACGCATTTCATCAAACAGTTTCTCTGCATCATTCATTTTCCCGTTCTTCATACTCAATTTCAACAGAAGCGTATACGTAACTTTGTTATAAGCCACACCCTCTCTCTTCATGGCCTTCAAAATCCTATCTACACCTGAGAAGTCTCTCTGTTTAACATAAGCATCGATAATGGTGTTGTAAGTATAAGCTTCAGGTTTAATCCCTTTACCGGAGAACTTTTTAATCAGCTTCTTACTCTTTTCAACTTCACCTTTTCTGCATAATCCTTCGACGACAATTGTCAACGAATAAACAGTAATTTTCACTCCAGAATCAACCATTCGCCGGAAAAAGTCTAAGCAGAGATCGATTTTCCGGCGTTTCTTCGTGGTGACCAGAAAAACAATGCAGGATCTCTCATCGATACTCAATCCCTTCCCCGCCATGTAATCGAAAACCTTTAGACTCTCTTCAAACCTTCCGTTATCCACATAAACCCTAAACATCAAATCGAAAAACTTTTCCCAAAATTCAACATTTTCTTCAAAAATGTCGCAATCCACCATGGCTGATCCTAAACCATCAACGGGATTCCCGTAAAACCCGTCTTTAGCAACCGAAATCAGCAGAGATTTCATCTCATGGAACCTCTGGGCGGAGTAGAGCCGGTGAGATAAAGCCACAACCGCCGTGAGATCGGGTTTGAGACGGGATTCGAAAGTGCGAAGAAACTTGAAGAAGTCGATGCACGATTGAGTGGAGATGGTGGGTTCCAATAGAACGAGGCGGGTCACGTTTGAATTCAAATTGAACAGAAGCGATGAATTCGATTGAAGTTTTCCAATGCTGGATTTCTCCAGGTACGCCGTGATCCTTTTGGCTGCTTCTCGGTCTGAAATCGAAACCGGAGATGGATGTGTCAGAGCTACAACGTTGAAGAATCGCGAGAGTTTTGCAGACGACATGCTTCTCAGCTACTGAGATAACTTGGCAAGGAAGATTTTCAAACTCCACTTCCACTCTTTTCTCTTCACCGTAAAACGACTGATTCATCCCCCAACTTAAGCTAATTGAGAAAATAAATCCTTAAAACTTTTTATTCCACTTCATTAGATTTTTTTTTTTTTTTTTGACATCTCCACCTCAATAGATCCTAAAACTGTAATATGTTTTAATCCTGTATCCAAATTTATTAAAACTTTGCAATACATTATTCCTCTCGTGAAGTCATCCAGGTTAAATGGTTATTGACAAAACAATTTTGTTGCCATTGATTGAGATGTTGAAGATTATATGGAGACAAACAATGATCTGCATAGAGATAAGAAAGCAGAAAACACGTAAACATCGATCGAAATTTAGTCTTAAAGGGAGAGAAGTCATGCACTTGAGGAGAGAATGAGAAAACGGTGTCGGACCATTTCAACAACCACTGGTTTATTTGAAGTAATTGAGAAAGGCATGTCACACAAAGATAATACGAAGGATGAAAGCGATGAAGAACTGAAAGAAAGAGATGAAAATCTACTTGAGATTTTTATTGATTTTAGCTTACTTTCATCGATTACAACTCTGTTTTATTTATACACACTCTTGTAACCTAATCTGATGACATTTGGCTAAATCTCCTCTATTGAAAGAGCATCAAAACGGTTGTGAA
>OVAN01016082.1:0-10841 GCA_900406275.1 Anastatica hierochuntica
AGAGAGCTAGATGAGCTTTTATTGTTTTGATCTCCAATCTACATTAATGTAACCAATCCTTTTTCAAAAAGATTTGTGAATCTAGACTTTTTAATAATGTAAACCCTGTAATACCCTTTTTATTTGTTCTTAAACAATTAATAATGAACAATAATAACATTTTAAATATTATAAAATAGAAAAAACCAAAAAAGAAATTCAATCCCCTATACATTAATTAAGAAGTAAGTTTGCCACATGTCATCACCACAATTTTTTTTAACAAAAAATTATGACATGGCAACTTAAGATAATTTCATTGGTTTTAAATTAATTTGATTGCAACTAAAAAAATTTGACATGGCAACCTAACTTTTTATTATCATTATAAATTTATAATAGTTTTTTATCTAAAAAATTGTAACATGGTTTCTATTTGCATATTATACGCCACATATATAA
The DNA here is from genome assembly GCA_900406275.1 of Anastatica hierochuntica. Classification (NCBI taxonomy): domain Eukaryota; kingdom Viridiplantae; phylum Streptophyta; class Magnoliopsida; order Brassicales; family Brassicaceae; genus Anastatica; species Anastatica hierochuntica. The sequence goes on from OVAN01016082.1 coordinate 442, forward strand.
TTTCACATTTTTTCTCAAATTATATTTAAATGATCCATAAAGATATTTTTGTATTAAAATATATTATAAAAATATTTAGTTTGAAAGATCCAAATTTTCTTTATAAGTAACAAAATATTTCAAATTTTAAAATCCAATTTATAATAAACCTGTATATTTTAACATTCATCTATACACATTACCAATAAATTTCTACAATAAAAACTATAGAGAATAATGATGTATATCAAGAAAACACGTTAGTAAATTTTGTTAAAGTCATAATCATTAATTATATCCTGATCAAAACAAAATCATTAGTAGTACTAAATCAAATAAATTATTAACATTTTTATGAGAATTTATCCGCGCATTGCGCGAAGAACCATCTAGTTTATTATATTTCAATATACTTCAGTTTCAACAAAAAACAAAAGATTAAAAAAAAATCAAAAAAATCTTCTTACGAACATCCCAAAATTCCCAATTCCCTTATGAACCCTAATCCCCAATTTCAAGAATCATGTCCTAACACTCCTTCGCTCTCTCACTCTGTCTCTCTCGAGTCATCTCTCTCTCTCTCTCTCTCTCTCTCTCTCTCTGAGTTTTTAACCGAGAACTCTATTGATCTCTCTTCTCTTTCTCTATTGGTCTCTCTCTTTTCTGCGACATTGTGTTTCGAGGTCTACGTTCACTTAAAAAATACATCGATAATGCTTTCTCCTCCTTTACTTTCCTCGTAATTGACGATATCTTCTTCTTTCGATCAATCCTAATCCTCAATTGAAGATAGTTTCGAACCCTGATTCAGACCATACCATAAACTAGACGGACCACACATTACGTAAATCTGAAACATAATGATCTCCAAAATATTGGTTTCATTAAGCTCCATAATTATTGACAGAAGACGAAAGTTGAAAAATACGACATAATCTAGATTAAGTAACATAAATGTGTATTCTAGAATAGATAATTTAAATGATATTCTAGATTAGGTAGCTTTATGCATCTTCTAGATTAGATAATTCACGATATATTCTAGATCAGGTAGTTTGTGTTCTACATACAAAATCACCAAGTTATAAGGAATCAAAATCTTACCTTGAATCATGAACGAAAATAACACAGTTGCACTCAGAAATTTGCGAAGAACAAAGTGATGCCTGATTTTAGAGGCATCTTACCTTGATTCATGTATGATTTATTTTTGCATGTTCGTGACAAAAACTTCGTCTTATAGATATATGGTTGATGACACTTACTTTTTTTTTCTTCTAATTTTCCAAAAATTCTCCATCCTAAACCTTTAATTTCATTCTTGCATTTAAAGGATCAATTTTTCACAAAAGGATTCATGAAACGTTTAACATATAAAATTGAGGCATATAATCAAATAATTTTTGTTAGAATATTAGAAAGGTTAATGTAGTAATTTACATAGTCTAAAAACAAAAAAGTTTAGATTTACAATGATAAGGTTTTTTTTGACACAGTTCACAAAGATGAGGTTAAAAAACATATTTAGCTAATTTTCCCTTTAATTTAAATATTCAAAAGTGGAGCTACCCAAAACGAATAAACTAATTAAAATCATATATTTTACACCACGTATTAGTAAACGTAATATCTTTTAAAATTGACTAGAGTTTTGATCAGCGCAACCGCGCGAGTTTTTTTAAAATAATTTTAAATATTATTAATCATGTTTGATTTTTTGAGTATCAGGTTTATAATTTTCGGTTATTTCGAGATTCAGGTTCAAGTTCAAAATTTTTTAGAATTTTCAGTTATATCGAATTATGGGTTCGATTTAGATTTGAGATTTCGAACTTTCAGATTTCCTCGGATACTCGTATGGTTTCAGTTCGGATAATATCTAATACCCGAAATACCATGAAATAAAATCCGTTAGAGTACTAAAAAAACATTAAATGACTAAAGTTAAATTTTTATAGTTTATATAAATTATTTATAAATTTCTATAAATTTTTCTAAATTTTATCACTTTATAATTTTTTTGAATTTTTGTAACAATTTTATTTAGAAAATAAAATATTGTAATATAATTATTTTAAAAGTTATAGATTTATTTTATATTTGAAAAAAGTTATATTTAAATTTGCTGAAAATTGATGATTTTAAATTGTGTTGGTTTACAATTTTGATAGTGATTAAGTGAAAAGAATATTAAACTATTCTAATATGTTTGTTGGAACATGTAAATGAGTAATTAGAGTTATTTTAATTTTTTAGATACATTTAATAAAATTTCTAAAATATGGTCACTTTCAAAAATTACACATGAAAAAGTCTATGTCTTCTCTTTTAATAAGATAGATAGATAGTACTATGAATCTTTCTGACCAAACATAATATCTTACGAATATTTTAAAGCTACTCCTATATATTTCATACTAGGACTTAATCCGCGTTATACGCGGAGTCATGTTTATTAATATTTTATAAAATTAAATTTAAATAAATTTTAAATTTATATCTTTAATTTGTACATTTTTAATGAGTTTAAATATTTTTCGGTAATAAAAAATTGTTATATCTAAAAGAATATAAAGCAATTTATAGCATATATTCTAAAAATACAAAAATCCATGGAGTAATAAGAAATTAAATCAAGTAAACTGACAAATATAAGAAAACCGATAAGAAACTTACGAAAATCGATAAGAAACTTTACTTATTTCCGATCAATTTCCCTTGCCAACATTCAGTTTGAAAATCAAGCAAACTGAAATCTAGAGGTTAATTAGATTCTTATGAGCTAAAGTAAACATTAAACCAAAGAGGCTAAAAACATTTTGTTCATGTTGAGCAAACAATAGCGTGTTAATAATATATATATGACTACAACGTGTTAAGCAATGAATCAAAGCTTTTTCCATTTTCTCTTGAATGGCCTTGTAACATCCTAAACTGCACAACGACAGTTTCAACTTCGAATCTCTGTAGTTGTATGCTTTGGAGGATAACTGAAAAAAATATCCATCAATGATTCTGTAAAAAACCTCACCATTACACATATTTTTTATTCTGATATTACCCTTAAAGGTGTTTGCTTTACCTGAAAGTGATCGGTTTAAAGATATATGGACGACCGATATCTGATTGTGTTTGATGAGAGTTTGCTTGATCTTGCAGCTTGTTCCTGTGAAGAGGAAAAGATGGAATCAAAACACGAGGAAAGAGGGAAACTTATAAGATGTCTTGTGCTCGTTCTTCTTGTTTTTTCTTCTTCTCTTCTTCTTTCTTTCTTCCAGTTTACCTAATAGTTTCAGCCTTAGATCATTCGACTTGTTGTCGAAATACTTGGACATGAAAAAAATATAGTAGCATTACCTCTGCTTCTTGGGCAACCTTGTCGGACTGCATTCGCCGTCTCTATGCAGTTTCAGCCTTCTTAGATTGTTTCTCCACTTGAGAAAGCTTGTGCTTTTGTCCTACGGAAAACATAAACATTCCTTCTTCATTTTCTGAAACCAAACATCTCTTCTTGTTTCTCTCTTCGTCCAGATACCGACTTTGACCAGAGAATCCATAATCGAATCGGTTGATTTCGCCGGACTTGGAATGGTTATTAAACCTAGAACTCGGTGTTGGGCCTGATCCTAACGAGGCCCATTAAAGGAAAAGAAGAGAGTAAGAAGAGTTAATGGGCTAGCGAAGAAGTAAGTCCATTAAGCCAACAAACAAAAGTAGAAGGACGACGTCGTTTTGTTGGATCGGTTTTTCACAAAAGGATTCATGAAACGTTTAAAGTATAAAATCGAGACATATAATCAAATAATTTTTGTTAGAATATTAGAAAGGTTAATGTAGTAATTTACATAGTCTAAAAACAAAAATGTTTAGATTCACAAAGATAAGGTTTTTTTTTGACACAATTCACAAAGATAAGGTTAAAAAACATATTTAGCTAATTTTCTTTAATTTAAATATTCAAAAGTGGAGTTACCCAAAACGAATAAACTAATTAAAATCATATATTTTACACCATGTATTAGTAAACGTAATATCTTATAAAATTGATTAGAGTTTTGACCGACGCAACCGCGCGGGTTTTTTTAAATAATTTTAAATATTATTAATCATGTTTGATTTTTCGAGTATCGGGTTTATAATTTTTGGTTATTTCGAGATTCGGATTCAAGTTCAAAATTTTTAGAATTTTCAGTTATATCGAATTATGGGTTCGATTTAGATTTGAGATTTCAAACTTTCAGATTTCCTCGGATACTCGTATGGTTTCAGTTCGGATAATATCTAATACCTGAAATACCATGAAATAAAACCCGTTAGAGTATTAAAAAACATTAAATGACTAAAGTTATATTTTTATAGTTTATATAAATTATTTATAATTTTCTATAAATTTTTCTAAATTTTATCACTTTATAATTTTTTTGAATTTTTGTAACAATTTAATTTAGAAAATAAAAATATTATAATATAATTATTTTAAAAGTTATGGATTTATTTTATATTTGAAAACAAATTATATTTAAATTTGCTGAAAATTGATGATTTTAAATTGCGTTGGTTTACAATTTTGATAATGATTAAGTGAAAAGAATATTAAAATATTCTAATATGTTTGTTGGAATATGTAAATGAGTAATTATAGTTATTTTAATTTATTAGATACATTTAATAAAATTTCTAAAATATGGTCACTTTGAAAAATTACACATGAAAAAGTCTATGTCTTCTCTTTTTATAAGATAGATAGTACTATGAATCTTTCTGACCAAACATAATATCTTACGAATATTTTAAGGCTACTCCATATATTTCATACTAGGATTTAATCCGTGTTATACACGGGGTCATGTTTATTGATATTTTATAAAATTAAATTTAAATAAACTTTAAATCCATATCTTTAATTTGTACATTTTTAATGAGTTTAAATATTTTTCGGTATTGGTTAAAGTGTTTAATCCCTCGTGAACTAAATAATAACTCTTTGTTTTAAAATAAAGCTAGTTTCAATTAACCCGTTATAGATTGAAATCATAATAATTTTCTTTTAAAAAATTTCAATTATAACAATACAGTAAAAAAACTATAGTGTTTAATTAAAACTATGTTTTAGAAACAATATTATTTAACATAGTCTTAAAAGCAGTTATGTTATGTGTTGACATAACAAGAAAAGCCAACTAGTGTTGTGCAATACGTCTTTGCTTCTTTTGCACTTTCCTTCGGCGACCTTGCTGGTTTTGAGTCCCCATCACCTTTATTAGTAGATTTGAGAAAGAGATCATATCAAGAAACAAGTAAAGATATAAGAGAATAGGCTTATAATATGAGGAAAAAGAGTGGTTTTTGCTAATACTTACCACTCTCTGGATTGTTCATAGCTTGCTGCTGATTAGCGCTTGTATATGATCTCTTTGTTTGGTTGCTGTCAAAGGTATGACATAATTGTTGTTCATTGCATCCTCCTCCACAATGACATAACTGTGTTGTCATGTTGCTTTCTCCTCCATTCTGCATTCAGCTGCTTCCTTCTCCAAACTGCATCCAGCCGCTTCCTCCTCCAAACTGCGGCCCGTTTGTGCTTCCATTTTGCAATGTTTGCTGTGAGTTTTGTCCAATATCGCCTCCAAACTGAGATGTAGAAGGGACTTCTGACGTAGTAGTTGCTTGTGCAAGAGGTTGATCTCCAACATCTATGGGGAAGTGAAAAGGAGAATGATTTATAACTATGCTCAAGTAGAAGGATAAGTACAATGGGAGATAAAAAAAGATTCAGTCGTTCTGTACACGAAAGATCATCAGATGAAAACGGTTGAACCATAGCTGCTGGCACAAAGGTTGGAATTTGGAGATTGTAATCTGAGAGAAAAAAGGAAACAGATTCATACAAATGCGTAAGTAGAAGGATTAGAACATTGAAAGAGAGAAAGAAAGTAAGGTTGAGAGTTTTCTTTTACAAGCAGGATCATAAGATGTATAGCGCTGGTGAGTAGCTGCTGGTGCAATGTTTAGACCTTCAAGGTTGTTTACTGAAAAGAAAAGGAGATTGATTCATACGAAGTATTTAAATAATGAGAGATTAAGAGAGAAAGGTAGAGTCTGTTTTCATTACAAGCAGGATCATAAGATGTACACTGCTGGTTAGTAGCTGCTGCTGTGGGAAACGTATGTTGAGTAGCTGCTGGTGCAACGGTATGACCTTCAAGATCGTTATCTACGGGGAAAGAAAACGAGATTGATGCTTTAATGTAAGTGTTTAAATAATGAGACATTAAAAGAGAAAGGTAGAGCGTGTTTCATTACAGGCAGGATCGTAAGATGTACTCTGCTGGTTAGTAGCTGGTGCGAAAAACATCTGTCCAGTAGCAGCTGCTGCAGTGGTTGGAGCCTGGCTATAATCTATGCGGAAAGAAAAAGAGAGTGATCCATACAGCAACTTTAGTGTAAGTGTCTAAACAATGAGAGAAAGGTTGAGTGTTTTCTTTACAAGCAGGATTGTAAGATGTACATTGCTGGTCAGTTGCTGCTGTTGTGGGAAACATTGCTCCAAGATTGTTATCTACGGGGAAAGCAAAAAGAGAGTGAGACATATAAGTGCTTAAGTGTAAAAGGGTTTAAACAATGAGAGATAAAGGTTTGAGTCTTCTCTTTACAGGCAGGATTATAAAATGTACACCACCGGTCAGTAGCTGTTGGTGCAACGGTTGGAGCTCCAGAACAGTTATCTACAGAGAAGACAGATAAAACTGATTCAGACAAATGCTTAAGCAAAAGGGCTAAAGCGACAGAGACAGAAAAATTCAGAGCATTTTCTTTACAAGCAAGTCCACTAGGTGTAGACGGTTGCACATGGAGTTGAGTGTGCTGATCATTAGGAATCTGCGACTGCATCACTACAAAACAGAGCAGTAAAAGGAGTTCTTAGAAGTCAAAGTGCAAGAAATCGAGTTAGTACACCAAAGCTCGTCTCTGCTTTACCCGTTGGATCATTTGCAGAAGACAATGCCAACTTTGAGAGACTCGCATTTGTCGTGTAAGCTATGCAATACAGAAAAAAGATTTCAGAAACGAAAGCAAAAACAACATATTGAGAAGGCGTGATTAGAAGAGACTTTACAAATTCTATCAGCTATCCCCTCAGGGTGTTGACTTATAAAAGTCTCGAGTGCAGCTGCACAGAACAAAATCTTTCATAAGGTCTATAAATAAATGATCCAAAATAAGAGTGTGAGTCTCAGTGCTAATACTTACGCGGTGGATCATAAACACCAATAAGTCCTTGCTCGAGCATCCGAGCAGCTTGCTTAGCTGCCAATTCATTGAACTTCTTCATCTGACGAGCGAGCTTGCATCTAAAGTAGTAGTTCTTGAAGAAATTTGGGCTCATTCTTTGAAGATGTTCCCAAACTAAACAAGACGAAAAAAGATTCAAACTTTTTATAAAGAAGACATAGATAGAAACTAATGTGTATAGAGATACTTACTTAGTATAGTGACCCTGTGAGGAATCTGATAACAGTGATGCAGATAAGTCATGGTTTCTTCCAAACTCATGTACTTTTGAATACATCTTTCGACTTTGTTCTTTATCTGAAAGACAACAACAACAATAAGTAAAAAAACAACATCAAGCATTTTAATGATGGAGTCATGAAAGAAAAGGAAGAATCTTTTACGAGGTCTCTAATTTCTTGATCGTTACGGCAGTTCCGGAGACATGATGATGATGATGATTCGCCCATAACTATTTTGATTTGCATAAAGAAAAGATTCAAGATTTATGTCCTGGAGAAGATCATATTCATATCAATAACAAAACAAAAACAAAAAAGAAAAATGTTAGGATTTTTAATATGATTTTAGTGCTCTAGAACTTAGTGATTTGAGATGATTATGAAACTTAAAAGACAGAAACGAAATTGATCACCGAGTTCCCACTTAAGGTACCTCTCGGGTGGGATCCGTCTCCCACAATCCACTATCAATAACACAACGTACTAACATAGAAATAAACACCTTAACCAAGAAGAACAACTTCAAGACTTGATCTCTCTTATTCTTTTTTATTCTCTGTCTATGCTTGTTCTTACTTTTACAAAAAAGATAAGTTTTAAGAAAATTGAAAAGAAGGAAGAAGAGAACCTAAGTAGTTTGATGATACAATTTCTTCTGCACACTATTTATCTTCGCATGTCGTCATCATCTGTGTTGTGTTTATAAAGCGAATTCAAATTAGCAATTGTCGAATGAAGATGACGATGATGATGATGATTTTTGCAATAACTTAATAATTTTTTCTCAGAGAAAATTCGTGAAACGAAGAAGAATGAATGAATGAAGACGATTAGTTAGAAATAAATAACAGAATAAAGCGCGACTATGATCTCACGTGATATTTAAAGTATCTTTTCTTTTCTTTTTTTTGTCGGCAAAGAATATTTCGAATATCTAAATCCCTAAAATAGTGCAATCTTTATAACAAAAAAAACAACTTAGTGGAATCTATACTAAAAAAAAAATATAATCAATGGGTGTGAAGGCGAAAACAAAATAAAAAAAATCAATGGGTGCGAATATTTACGTAAGACGAAACTAATTTTTAGTATATCCTATTAATTTATTTTTTTTAGGTCCGACATGAAATTTCTAGCTAAATAAGTTTAATATTAATTTTAAGAGTTAGTTAATCAAAATATTACATTCCAGAATAGTTTTGCATTTTTTTAGCTAAATAAGTAATTATCTCTAAAAAAAATGTTTAATTTTTCGGTCAATCAGAACTTGACTACGCATACGTGAAATTATGTAATTATCTCTAAGAAAAATGTTTAATTCTTCGGCCAATCAAAACTTGACTACGCTTCCGGATATCTTGGTTTACAATCTTAACGGTGTTTATCCTTTATTTAGTATTTATCTTTATTTTTAAAATAGTTCTTTGATCTTTAAACCGGCCTAGAATATCTATTTGTATATTTGTATAAATAGTTATTCTCTTTGCCACAAGATTCACATTTCCATATCACTTTTTCTACTCTAAATGGTATATTAATAAGCTATGGAAGGAGTGCAATTATGGTAAGGACAGTCGAGTAGAAAAACGAGATGTTGCTGAAAAAGTGGTGGTCTATCAAGCAAACAAGGAGGTATGACGGTTAATCTGTCTACTATTTTCATAGATAACCATCAACGTACTGTCTAAAAATTTCATGAAGCATGAAGCGTGAAGCTGACCCTTAAAATACAAGAACTAAAGGTAAAATATAAGCATATAAATTAAACTTTGGCCAATATACAATTTTAACATTCTTAATCTCAGTATCAGGATCTTGTATTTCTCTGTAAGAGAAGGTTAGGTACAACATCGCCAGGTATTTTCGCAGAGTCAGTTCTTACGGATCATTTGTTAAAACATCACCAGGCATGATCCACAATATCTAAAATCTTGATGTGTTTTCTTATTCTTAAAGGATGTTTTTGTGATATGAACAAAGCAGCAGAAGTCATGGGAGTATCATATTTTATCAAACTCAACACAAGATCTCATCAGAGGAAACCTTCTCCGGCGACGGCAGCGACAAGGCCACCACCGTTATGACTCAACAAACACGAAATTTTGTTACTACAACAACTACAATTTCTCTGAGCCTTGCTACTTTTACAAATCATACCGGAGATATTGGACAATAGGCGGAACCCTAAGGGAAATCACCGTCGGTGGAGGTTGCCGGGAAAACAAACGGTCCACATCTTAAACGACAAGACGCCTCGAAACCACTCCGGAGCCAGCTTCTCACGACGGGAAAGCCATCTCGGCGGCAAGTTTCAATGGTTACATAAACAATGAACAGATTGATCCCAACTTAGCCTCTGCCTTGCTAAACAACCAACCTTTGGGGAATTCTTCACAGCTAGGGTTTCATCCAGAGTTTGGTAGCTTTAATCAATCTGACATGGAGAGATCAATAGTTATACATTCTTTGGAAAATGGATGATTATCGACTAGTCACATGCATAATATTAAAACATCTTTGCATGTTGGTTGGACTGGTGTGAAAGATAATCCCAAGATGTCAATAATTTTCACAAGATTATCAAGTACTGTTTGTGCCTACAGGCTCTAAATATCATCGATGGTGATGATCGGCGAAAGGATGGGAAACAAAATGTGATGCCCGGCCCAACAAGGCCCAAAAAGAAAAAAAATATATATGAATAAAACCTAAAGACTAAATATGTCTGTCCACATGTGAGAAGGAGAGAAAGAAAAAGAAGTGCGGCGCAAGTGTGAAGGCGGGAGGAGGAGGGAGCATCGCCGTGAGAGGGAGGAGGAGGAGAGAGAGAGCCGCCGCGCGAGAGATGGGATGGTAGTGGTGATGGCAACGTCGATCATGGGAGGTGGAGTCGTGAGGAGGCGAGCC
>OVAN01016083.1:0-10841 GCA_900406275.1 Anastatica hierochuntica
GCGATACCATTTGGAGCAGCCCGGTACCCTCGGGTCGGGGTCGTTACAATATAATTAATAAAATAAAATTTTAATTACGTTATTGGGAAAACATTAAAGAAAAGTTTGGACAAGATAAACATCAAATATTTCGAAACCCTAAACCCTATTTTAAAAAAGTCTAAGTAATACACAAGTTTATTAAAATAAAATAATAATATTTTTATAAATTCAATTACTATATAAACATTCTTATACAAATTTGAACGAGTTGTTACGAAAATTATATTTTCACTTTTTGTATATACACATTTACTTAAATTAAGTGTGATATATAATATATAAATTAATTATGTTCTCCAAAAAACTTTAAACACAAGATTTAATAAGAAATCGTTACATGGATAAATGTATAACAATATAAATGGAAACTAAAACATGATAATAAAAATATTTTAGTTATACAAAATTAAATTAGGAAAAAATAATAATATTTTTATATATTTGATTACTATATAAATTCAAAATATATTAACTTTTCATAGATAAAAACATGAATATACAATAAAATAAAATAAAAATGTATCTTAAAATATATTCAAAATATTTTACATTTCCATTTATTTTTAAAAACTTAGTTACAAATGATCATTTTACTTATTATCAATATGTTTATAATTTATTATCTTCTATTTTTAATTAGTGAATCAAATTATGGATGGCTTGTCGCTGTCGAGTTTCTATATGTAAAGACAAAAATTATTAATATATTTAATGTTTTTAATAGTAATATTCAATGAGCTGTAAAAACAGAAATATTGATTTTAATATACATTTTTAGAAGTAAAAACGATTTGATGTCCCTATTAAGTTTTGATTTCATCAATGAATTATCTCCTTTATGGAGTTTTCGAGAATAAATGTGAACGTTCTACATGTTTAGTGTCAATGTGGTACAACCACTAAAACATCAAAGTAATTCTTGTTGATGAAGGTATATTCTCATGGTAATCATTATTGAAAAACCTCATGTAAATAATGTTGTGTACGTATTTATATAGTATTTCGTCGAGATTAATTTCCTGGTAATCATTATTGAAAAACCTCATGCGCGGATTTAGGTGTCCAAAATTTTAATTTTTTGTTAGGATTCTTACCAATAAATATATTTAATTTGTATCATTAAAATATTTTGAATATTTAGTATTAGTAATTATCTTATACCATTTTAAGCAAAAAATAAAAATATAGATATAAATACATTTTTCAGATTATAAATTATTTAAATCCAAAATCATCTTAATTCACTTAAAAAATCGTAAATCATGTAAAATTAAATATTTAACATTTTAGAAAATAACTAAAATTTCAAGTTCTAAAATTCATGAAAGAAAAATGAGTCGGTTTGGACAAGATTCATCAGGTAAATGCATAAATCATTTTATACTTTTTTAATTAAAATATAAAATATGAATATTTCTGACTATAGAATGTTTAAATTCAAAATCATCTTATGTCATTTTTATAAAACTACTAATGATATTGAATTAAATATTTAGTGTTATAAAATAATTAGAATTATAAAATTTTTCATTTACAACGAGCAAACACATTAAAGAAAATTAATATATACATTCAATAGAAAAAATCTTTCTTCGTTTAAAATTCATAAAAATATAAATATCTAAAGTACAAAATCGATTTTTAATTTGACCAAGAAAATAATTCGAGAAGAATGTTAGTAAAATATCAAATCTTTAAATTTAGCATTTTAAAAGCTATTTCGTAATTTGACAGAGACATAAGAGCTATTTTTTTATTTAGAAAAATTTTTCGTTTCTTATTAATTGCTAACCAAACAACTTCACCATTTTTCATTTCTTAATTTGATATATTAGGAAAAATAATAACAAATAAAACCCACATTTAAATTTTATAAATGAAAATATATTTTACTTTGATAAGTTAACACAAAAAACACATTATAGTGAAATCCTCCAATAATACTTTCACCTAATGGTGGGCGTTTCAGACATTCGGATATCCGTTCAGGTTCGTTTCATGTTTATTCAGGTTACGGGCTTTTGAGCATAGAAGTTTAAATCTCATTTGAATATATGTACATTTCGATCCGGTTCAGTTCAAATCTTTAAAAGGTTTTATTCATGTCCACATATCCGTTTAAATTATGTAGAAAAGTGAAAATTCAAATATACCTAAAAAGATTCAAAAATCCAAATTTTAACTGATAATTCAGGTATTTCATATGTTTTAGTTATTTTTTGATATTAGATCTAAAAATAAAAATATTTTAAATTTATATTTGTAATTTAAGTATTTTTGGGTATTAGAGTTATTTTGGTCGGGCTGAGATCGGTTTTGATTTTTCGGATGTTGAAATATTACATCCTTACAAATATTTTACGGTTTCAGTTTTTTGGGTCAGATTCGTTTTGGTTCTTTGGATCTATTTATTTTTGTCCACATTTACTTAATCCTGCGAATTCGCGGGGAACCACCTAGTTTTAGATTATTTTGGATGATATTGGTTGTAGTTCATAATTTTTGAATAAATAATAATGATTTTAATCTACATTTTAAATTTACGGGTTATAGTTAAGTGGATTTCAACTCTAAAACCTAAATTTTTAATGGTACTTTTATATTTTAATTTCTCGTGTATCACTCGGAACTTTATGTAGTACGTTATAAAGTATAATTATTTGGTATCATGTAATGAGTTCGCCTATATGTGGATAAAAACAAATTTTTCTATATGCATTTACAAGTCACTTTACATAAATGTCATATTTACATAAATTTGAGATTATTTTTTTGTTTAATTACAAAAATAGTATTTTAAAATTTTGACTCTTTTATTAAATAATTAGTTAATATTTATATTTACTTACATTGTTGAGGGCAAACAGATTATGTCAGCACCACTTCAGGACGTATTCAGATACTAAGGCTCCGAGATTGAGTCAAGCTTAAGCATTTGTCCTTCGGTGACTGCAAAAAGTTCGTCATTATCTCATTTTGGAGTTTCTAAGGATGGCCCATTGACAGTTAGTCCAACAACTAAGAAAAACTTCCGTCACCGGCTTACGACTTGGAAGAGGAAGGCGAGGGAAGCTACATGAACTAAAGCCAAGAAAGTTACTAGCCATAAAGAATGTGTTACTAAATGGAAGAAGGGTCCCCTCTTAGAGGTTCCAATGAAAAAGAGTCCCAAAACCAACCCAATTTGGTGGCTTTCGATTTGAAGCCGTAGCAAACCGGATGAGCATTTTGAGTTGGAACTGTCAAGGTGCGGATAGCACCGAGACAGTTCACTGTCTTCGAAAAATGCGCATAGACCTTTTTCCAGATTTTTTTTCTTATTGAGGCAAAACAAGAGTGACTTTATTTTAAATTTACAACATAGTTTACGCTACGATGAAGTTTGAATGGTTCACCCTATTGATGTTAGTGGTAGATTGACAATATTTTGGAAGAAAAGCTTTATTGTTGATGTTCTTTCTTCAAACAAATGATTAATAGACCTGAAAGTTTCAGTGGGCTCAATTTCTTTCATCTTTTAATGTGTCTATGGAGACCCTGTGAGGGCTAAAAGACGAGATGTTTGGGAAAAACTAAACGAAATTGGCATAATGAGAGATGATATGTGGTGGAGTACTGGTGACTACAAAAGGAAAATATCATGGTCGCCATGACGGACTTTTGGTGGAGTACTGGTGACTACAAAAGGAAAATATCATGGTCGCCTGGAGGAAGTTATGTAAAAATAAAGATGAAGTTGGTCTTGGCTTTCATGATATCGGTAACTTCAATCAAGCACTTCTTGGTAAAAAAGCTTGAAAAATTTGGCAGCATCCGGATTCTCTCGTTTCCCAAGTCTTAAAAGACCAGTTTTTCCACGGAAAATCTTTTTTTGATGGTACTATTGAGAAACGACCGTCTTATGCGTGGAGAAGTTTAATCCATGGAAGAGAGCTCCTTAAGCTAGGACTCGTAAAATCTATTGGGGATGGTATGAATACAAATACCTGGAAAGAGAATTGGCTTTTGGGACATGTGCCGAGACCACCAGTGAGAAAACTGGATTCCATGGAAATGGTCAATAGGGTCTCTGCTAATCCCTAGCACGAACTTATCAAATATTCCTTTGGTGCAAAGGGTAATTGTTGAACCTGATATTCTTCTTGTCCTTCAAGCAAGAGTTTCTCTGAGTCGTCAAGATTCTTTCATATGGAGCCAATATAAGTCGAGCTCCTACACTGTGCAAAGCGGGCATAAATTCCTGAAACATTGGTGGTATCTACAAGATACATATCATGTGCCTTTACCGCCGATAGAGGAAAGTACTTGGTCAAGGATTTGGAAGATTCCTACTCTTCCAAAAATCCAGCATTTCATTTGGCGCTCCATGGTGGGAGCCCTGGTTGTGTCTTAAACTATGAGGGCTAGACATATAACGACTAATCCAGAGTGTCGTTTGTGCAACCCATAGGTTGAAACTATCTGCCACATGCTTTTCGTATCTCCAAATGCTAAGAGAGTGTGAGACTTATCTCATATTCCAACTCCTAAAAGGGGATTCTCGGTGAATTCAGTAATCCTAAATGTGCACCACCTAATGAAGGTATGTAAACATAATCCAGTAGGTGACAAAAGGAATGCTTTCCCTTAGATTATGTGGAAAGTTTGGAAGGCAAGAAATCTAAGTTTCTTTGAACGATGTTCCTCCACGGTTGAGACCATCCTTGAGAAAGCGATAGGCGGATACGAGGAATGGCTTAAAGCTTGTACTATAACCATAGATGAAAGCATTGAACCTTGCCCTACTCATCATACTCGCTCTATCTCAACAACATGAGTATCACCAAATTTTTCGATCCTGAAATGCAACTTTTTCTCCTCATGGTTGAATGCCCAGACCAACTCTGGTGCATCCTGGATTGTTCGAAATTTTAAAGGAGAGATCCTATGTCATAGCAGGAGAGCGTACTCATGCGCATCATCCTCCCTTGAGGCCCATCTGCTTAGTTTTCTATGGGCATTCGATAGCATGGTTTCTTTACGCTATCAAAAAGTGATCTTCGAAAGCTCCTATAACCGTCTTGTAGAAGCGGTTCTAAACCCTCAAAAATTTCCTCTATTCTCTATGACATTACTATTCGGCTGACTATCTTTGAGACTTGGAAAATTGAAATAGTATCAGCTGCGGAAAACAAAGTGGATGCATCCATTGCTGACACTGTAACGATCATGAGCAAGGTACCAATCTTATATTGCGACTAATGGACCTTTGTGGCTTCAAGACCTTATTCTTGCTGAGACACCAACCTTACGATGACTCTCATGACGTCTCCATAATATGTCTCTGTAATTCGTCTTGGCTTGATGTTGATTTTGATCTCCTTCTTTAGTCAGAGGACTTTATCTTTATCTGTATGATTTCATTATCCTCTGTTTTGGGGGTCTCTAGTGGGAGATACCTTTCGGTTTTAGCTCATTTGTACCCTTTGTAACTCTCTATCTTTGAAATAATATATTCGGCGCTAAAAATATTAAAACTTAAAATTAAAGGTAATTATAATACATAACCTAAGAACAACTATTTGTGACAAATTTTTTTTTTAAAAAAACTATTATTTATTTTTTCAAACCCTCATTTTCTTGCTTGCAAAACATTTTATCATATTACCTCCCAAATTTTATTTTCTTTTCTTATCAAAGGTGTGGGCATGGGGAGGGATTAATTGGTAAATCCCCTCCCCACCAAATAATACTCTTTTTAATTATTTAAAACTTAAATATTGAAAATTCACCTTAAAATTAATTACTAGAATCAATTTATTGGCAGAAGAGGAACGTTGAGGGCTTCTTTTATCTGTTGGGCGGTGAACTAGTCAAGCCTTTTCTCTGTTACGGTTCCTACCTCATTGTTATCATGCGAGTTCGATGGATATAAAGAATCGAACCCAAAAAAATTTATTAATATCGACGAATAGGACATGAGAGGTTTCACAACGAAATATATTTTAATATGAACTGATGCTATCAGATTAAGCTCGCGGTAATTGACTGAAATCAACTTTTCAAATGAATCTTGATTTTGAAAAGGAAGTATTTCTCAGGCCTTTTATTGTCACATCCAAGAAGATTCTCGAGGATTTTCTTCCCAGGATGAAACGAAAGGTGATATGTTCCATTTTTCTGAATTTTTTTTCTACAGAACCAGAGCCACATCCTCTGAAAATTAAGTGGAATCTTCTCCACTCATGCTCAAACCATCAGTCCGACCATGTAGCTGACAAAGTTAAGACACATTTGTGGAAACGCAGGGTCTCGAGGAAGAACCCAGAAAAGTGAAATGCTAGTCCACATTTGTCGAAGAACATCGAACCATTAGTCCGACCATGTAGCTGATACATCCTCAAACTCAACATCCTCAAAGAACATAGTTGTTCCCGTCTAAAAAATATTCTTTACAGTGGGATCATAGAACCCAAAAAAGTGAAATGCTAGTACACATTTTTCGAAGAACACCTAGTAAACGCAATAACATTTGTGTCTTACAATTTCCTATGACTCTCTCTTTCTGGACACCACAAACTCGACGAAGGAAAACTGCCTCTGGAGGCTACCGAAATAGGATGAGTAGAAGCTACTCATCATTTAATGCTTTAAGATTACACAATTTTACTCAATCATAAGATTTTATGTTATATACAAGAAGACCACATAATTATATGAGGAAAAACTAAAGTTTTTTTTTTCTATTCAATATGATATATTTTACATTAATATAAAACTAAAATGCTTAATTTTTATTTAAAAAACTATAGTAAAGCACAAATATAACAAAGTTATGACAAAAACTATAGAGCTCTCTTTGCCACGTTTCCAGAGGCTGGTTTCGTCCATAGATTTGACCGCCGACTTCGTCGATTTTCACCGGCATCGCCATCTCACATCATTCTTTTGTCTTTCTCTGTTTTTACCTTTGTTAACTCTTTGCGTCAATGTACATATTTCTCGCTCAAGTTTCGGACATGCCAACGATGAGGAGCTCCAATAGAAGCATTTTTAGCCTTGACTAATTTCCCCTGTGAATGTTCTACTGTCTTCCGATTTCTGTACTGAAGCTTGAGATTTGCTATGTTTTCAGGGTATCCCCGTATTTTGTTTCATCTTCCGACGATGCGATACGTCACTGCCTAGAAATTTCTTTGGCTCCCCCACTGAACTCTTAACTGATTCCATTACGCCACAACTTGTTATATCACATACAACTCATGTTTCAGACAAGAAAAATGAGTACTTGAGTCTCTCACATCTGCCTTCTCTTAGATTTGAATTGGCTTTAAGCGTCGGAGTACTACAGCTGGAGGAGATCCTTGCTTTCCCACCGCGTGTAGCACGACTTGCCCACCATTCTCAGTTGTTTCCCTTAAATTCCAAATCTTCTACTCGAATTTGAGGTGTGATTTCAGAGACCATCGACATCTCAACTTGTATCTCTGTTTAAAGGTCATTGTAGGCTCATCAACAAGTGTATCTCTCAATGCAGGCTCTAAAGATTAATGTGAAAAAAATTAATGAAAATCTCAAGCTTGAATTTATGCGAAGTATAAATTGATCCAGTCCCCTCTTCAAAAGAACTTTTGTTCTTCATGATAAACTTTTGTTTAGGAATCTATGATTTTCTCAAGAGGATGATTTCAACGCTGCTACAATCTCGACAAGGAAGATACGTTTGGTTCGACATTTTTCTCCTTACGTAGAGTGTTCTAGTTGTCGAAATGTCCGACAACTCAGCTTTTCCTCTACTCTGGTTCAAAGCGGACACTTCGCGTTGTTCTCTGTTGCTTTCATAAAACTCAAAGGGTTGGTTTTCTGGTCTTTTATCAGAATGGTTCTGAATATGTTGTAAAATTGTTGTCGGATATTGCTCTCTTAGTTCTATTATCGTAGGTTTCAATGGAAAAAATCATCTTGTCTTACCTATATAATTACTTCAAATATGATATTGTTTTATCGAAAATTGGAGAGTCCTATGGGTCTTTGGTGTTGGTGTATTACTGAACCCGTCTAAGCATTGTCTCCGGTCTATGATGGTGAAGACCTTCGATGCTGATAGGTTATTAGTTTTGTTCTTAGCTTTGTCAAACTTCATAAACCAAACCCGATCAAGTATGAAGTCCTTAGTCCCTTAGACTTATCCATTAGGACAAAGTCTTTCAAAATTCCTCTTGCCCGGGCCAAGAGAAATCAACTTTCACTTCATACTTTTCGAAGGAGAGGCCTTTCGCATCAAACTCCCTCTTTATTAGAGGTGAATTTCTTCCGATACTCAAATTCGGTGTGCGTTATGAAACTCACTACTGTTTGCTATCTTATGTGAAAGTATAATGCAACGATTTTCATTAGGATGAGCTTGTTTTAGCGTCGCAAAACACGATGACTATTCTCAAGTTCGGAAGATTAAAAGGACAGAATAATTTCTTCACATTATTACTCGCTTGTGGAACCTTTGTTAACTCTTCCAACAATTTATCAAACTTGATCAAGTTTGTGTCTCAATCTTTCCATCAATTATGTTTCTTAGTAGTTAGTTTTTCTTATCGTGGTGTGTCCGATGAAGCATTTATCTATTTAATAGTTTAAAACTATTAATGATGCCTTTGGTTGACAAAAAAAGGCACAAAATATTTGTGTTAGACAAACAATGATTGTGTGGAAGTCCCTTGGCCTAGTGGTCAAGGGTTTAAAGGCTTCTACATCGGGTATGGAGATCAAATCCCAAAAAATGCAATTTTTTGCAGATTTTCAGGTGCAAGCTTCAAGAGATTTCAGAGTGCTGCATGCAGAGTCGTTCGTTTTGGTCTCGTGTATTGCGGGGAGGGCTTGTCCATCAAGGATGTCGTACATGCAGAACTGCTCATCGTCAATCCAGGTGTTACGAGGAGAGTTGCATCGTGGAGTCATTTGTGAAGCTGTTCATCCGAATCATATGGGTTGCAAATAACGTCCGATTGCTCATCATTTGTAATATATAGAACTAAGATTAAAATATAAATGATGTTGTTATTTTCGGTTCGTTCAATGTTAAAAAAATGACAAACAATGATTGCATATTTTCCCTTAAAACAATCTTACAAAACCAAATATAATAGAAGAATATATTTATTTCATAAAAGTATGACAATATATTTTTTTTTGAATCTTCTCCCTAACTTATTCCCGATAAATGTGAAGGTGACTTTTGGGGTTCATGTTCTACAATTTTTTTGACTCATTTAGTTTTATCTAAAAAACATATTCCTACTAAAAGATATCATATTTTAAAGTTTTCATGATTTGTCTCCAATGTAAGTGGACGAAAATATCAAATTTTGAGATATTCTATTGCTAATGATGAATTCGGTTAATAGATTGATAGATCATCATGTTAGAGAGGATAAGCCAATGTGAAAATTACATTATTGGCCTGTGTACTGATGATTAAAACTGTTTGGTTGATAGAAGAGAATTTATAAAGTTGAGAAGGCCAAACAAAAAAAAACTTGAAAATATGAGCTTCAAAGGTATGAATATGAACAAGATAAGATGAGTAACATTGTATAGTTACCACAAATCACCATCTCCGTTTTCTTATGTGATGTTATTACCTTTACAAATCACCATCTTTATTTTCTTATGTGATGTTACTACCTTTTTTAATTGGGCCTCTTAAATTGTTCTTTGGAATGACTAATAGAAATGAAAAAGAAGTTTGTACCAAAATGTTTGTCGGGGAGAGAGGACTATTGTTAAAGGTGGCATGTATGCTTCAGATAAAAATAACACAATTTCACTCAATTTTTTTTCCATCTAAAGGATTTTCTTAGCTTAATTCAAACGAGAACAAACCATTAAAGTACCCTAAGCCGGCAAAGGTATCTACCTTTTCGGAGCCACAAGCCAGCAAACTTAAAAGAAACACTTCGAAGCCTAAAACCGGTGTAACCAAACACTCTGTCATAAGATTTTATATACAAAAAAACGACATAATTCTGCACTGAAAAAAGTTTTTTTTATTTAATCTCATACTACTTTACATTAATTCAAAACTAGGATATATAATTTTTGCTTGAAAATATTTTTATAAAATGCTAAAGCTTAAAAAAAAGCTAAAGTAAAGCAGAAGATATTGCGTGAATGTGCGGGTTCAACTCTAATTGTTAACAAAATAGAGGGATTTTTAATTTGATAATTGATTTTCTCCAATTACACAAAGTCAGAGACTCACAAACTACTTATGAGTCTTCTCAGGCGAAGCTGACGCATACAAATCTTCTCCGGCGGAAGTGCATAGTATCCCCGACGAAGGTGTGCAATATCTCTGTAACATCTCTAACCCGGTTAGGGAGTTATTTGTCCGGTGCAGACCAAATCCTTTCGCAAAACAACCAACTCCCACTTTAAACGTCATCTCAAACCAACCTGCAAAACCATTCCCGGAAAAAGAAATGGGAAAAGGAGGGGTGAGTGACTTCCCGACAACTAAGTCACTCAGTGAGAGAACACCCTAAACTACTTCGCCTGAAAACTAGAGTGGTCAACAGTCTAAACCNTCACCATTCATCCACATCATTCACATCCAATCCGAGTCAGCCGGTACGAAACCGTGCCACTGAACCCCCACACAACCGAGTCACCGGTACGAAACCGTGCCACTGAACTCGCCATCGACCCGAGCCAGCCGGTACGATACTGTGCCACTGAACCCGAGCGCAGACCAAGCCCGCCGGACGAACCGTGCTATTGACTCGCCATCTGCTCATAGGTACTCACATTTCCCCGACTTCAGG
>OVAN01016084.1:0-10840 GCA_900406275.1 Anastatica hierochuntica
TTACGAATCTTGTTGCTTTATCACCGTTAAATTCATATCGCTTCGCAATCTATTTCGTATTAGTCAACTTTCATTATCAACTTGTTTCGTTTCGTAATCTGTTTATCTTTTAGTTTCGTATTTCTTATTTACTAACTCTTTAACTAGCTGCTTGATCTGTTGATCTTTGGGTACAGAGAATCTGTGAACCACATAACATTGACAGTGAGAATTNAGCTGCTTGATGTGTTGATCTTTGGGTACAGAGAATCTGTGAACCACATAACATTGACAGTGAGAATTTCGGTTCCCACAATACCATAGAGATATAAGTTCTATATATCCTTAGACATCATTATCTAACCACCTAATTACTCCCTAATCTACCAATCCAAGATCCAATGTGTCCTACTCACTAAGACCCATGGAAAACCAAGAAGTGTCACTAGCTTCTTGAAAGTCCATGCTTGAAGTGAGACGATGCTGAGAAGAGATGAGATAAGATGATTGGGAACAAAAGCAATAAAAATCAAAACTTTGTAAGAAATGAAGAAACTTGGAAAAAGGAGGAAACTAGATGAATAACAAGGAAGAACAATGAAGACCAAAAGTTAAAGAGACTTGAAATGAATAAATAACTTAAAAGATCTAAAATAAAGAAGTGTTTACAAATTGAAAAAAAACTTAAAGAGATCTAAAATTTTTTGCTTAGGTAGCTTGAGTGTTCTTGGAGGTTTAGAGATGATATTTATTGGGAAGGGGGATGAAAAAGGTTGCCCTAAAGTGAAAACTGCCCAAATGCAAACCATTATTGAGTCCATGCTATTGGCTATCGACCAGTTGGTCGATAGTGACTTACATGGGACAGAAACTTGTCGTGTGCAAGTTTCTATCGAGTCTATGCAAGCCACTATCGACCAGATGGTCGATAGTGACCTGCATTTGCAGTCTTTTGCTTCTTCTTTGCTCTTTTTCCTTGTTCATTTGCTTCCCTCTTGCTTCCATTGATTCTTCTTAATTTTTCCTTGATTAATGCTTGTTCTTGACGTCATTTTCATCAAGAATCAAGTTCCAAAGTCCTCTCCGTCTTGTCAAGATCCATTCCCTACGAAATGCAAAGAAATGCATGCAAAGTGCAAATAATACTAAACTAGACTGAACTTAGAGACTATATGAATTCTATCACTTAAATGAAATATTTGCATCCTAAATACATCTTAAACACATACTAAATGATGCTAAATATGCATGAAAATATGCACTCATCAACTCCCCTGAACTTGTCCTTTGCTTGTCCTCAAGCAAATAAACAAGGACAATCCGGAAGAGAAGTTTAAAAGTGTGAACTCAAAACCACAATGGAAAGAAATGCCTTATGCTCAATTTCGTAAAGACAAGTGTCATAATGTATGGATTAACAAATACTTATTATACTACGCCATATTCGTCTCAAAAACGTCTTTAGGAACCTAGACTAAGCATCCACAAGTTACTTCCTCAACCAATCTCATTAACATTCAATTAAGCTTTCATATGCGTTCTTTACTTATAGAAAAAGTATCTAATCCATTTGGCTTGTTAAGAGAAAGGTTAATAATAAGAAGAAGTGTTTAAAAAGAAGGTTTCACTCATTTTTTCAGGTGGATTCTCTCCAAAAAAGTAGTGCAAGACATTAGGCAAAAGCGAGGTGGAGTCAAACAATTTATGCTTACTAGGTTTTACTTATCTCTAATGATTCAAACCCAAAAATGCCTAAGTATACTTATCTACCCTTTGTATTTCCCATTTAGATACTTGAAACCAAGATCCTTTCATTCACTTAAACTCATTCTTCTCTTAATCTATATGAAAACTAGAGATTCATTTTTAATTTCTACTTAGCTTCTAACCTTCTTTCAGTATTTTTCTAGAGCAACTTTCTTATAAAACTTTTTGATTTTTTTCTTTTTTAGACTTTAAGTGTGGACTCTTCTAGACTTTTGTTTTTACATGCTAAGGTTAAAGTTAATCTTTTTCTAGTCTCTAGTGCATTTTCTTCTTCTTTTCTTTCTTTCCTTCTTTGATTTTCTCTTTCTTTTATTTCCAAACTCAAACCTTGAATGATCTAACATTAAAGCTCTACTTTCCATGGTTAAGATACGAACATATTTCCATATCCCAAAAACTGAAATGAACATTCCAATAACAACCTCCCTAAATTTCTAATCATCATAAAATGTGGCTAATCCTAAGGAAACATTCCCTTGTCGTTCAACTTCTTTGCACACGGGATTTTGTCCATGTATGCACTTTCTGAAAGAGGCCTCACATATAAATTATTAGGGGATTTGAAAAAGGTCTACGAGTTATTAATGGGTGAGGTAACTACTCTTAAAGTAAGAGTAACCACTTGAGCTAAAAAGGGTGGTCAAAATTGGTAAACATAGCTCAAGTGTCTCATGTTTATCCACAATTAAGTATGACAAAGTCCATATATTTAGTAAAATTTAAGTTATACTTAGTTGAGATTAGTCTTGGAAGATAACAAGTTTCAACATTTAACTAAGACTTCAAGAGGTCAATTCCAAAGATGGATTTTTCACAAAATAAAAGTGGTCTAAGCATTATTGTACTTCTAATGAGGATATTGAATATTAGGCAAATCTAAACTATCTACAAGGCAATCCTATCATTGTTCCCTATGCAAATGCAATCCTATATGCTTCTAGCCAAATCGAAAAAAATTGAAAAATGTATGTAATTTTCTATACAATGCAAGACTCAAGGTATGAAAAACGAAAGAAAAAAAATGATCATTAGTAACTACACCCTCCCATGGACTTGAACTTCACCGTCCCAGTGAGCCTCAAACCGTGAGAGAGACTTTTCTTAAAAATGATATGCATTTAAATGTATATAGAAGGGTAATGGACTTGTACCTTGGACCAATGTGAATGAATGAGTGGAGGACTTTTGGTTTTCGTAGAGGAATACTTTTGAAACTTCTTTGCTCTCTTTGAGGTTCTTTCTATATGCTTTCTTTATTGGCTTTTGATATGAATTATGTACCTAAACAAGAGAATAGGTAATGTACATAATGATAGAGATTTAAAGAGTAAATGATCAACTAAGTATAAGAGTAAACCATAGGAAAATTCAAGCACAAAAGTCAATACTCATTCGATTTTTCTCATTTCTACTTAGGAGAGTCATTCATTAAATTTAAAAACTCAAGCTTTAATCGATATTTCCATCGCTAAACCATCGAGTTGAATATGTTTTTTAAACACATTAATCCTGAAAATTCTCGAATTTGACACTATGCATATTAACTAAGTATGTCTAACTCAAATTGTTTATGTATTCATCACTTATGAGTCTATCAAGTAATTATAAAGATTGATCAAAGGCACCAATCATTTGCCAATTTCAAGACTACACGAAATCAATTTATGCGTAAACACTACTCTTAGGCGTCCCTAATCAAGTGTCTAAATAAATTTTCAAATAATTCATTTAGCAAATTGGATTGAGAAATTATTTCAAATCACTAAGCTCAACTCAAAGGAACTATAAACTTTTAATTTCCCTAAACACATTTGTAAGCCATCCAAAGACACAAGCTGAATCAAAGACTTAAACTAAAAGCATAACATAAAAAGAATATTCATGGGATTGCCTTCCAAGTGCACTTTATTTTAAGTCCCGTAGCTTGACTTTTTCTTTAGGTTCCCTTGATGAAGCCATTGATCTCCCGAGTCTTATTCGTCAGAAAATCACCCCTTAAATGTCTTCATCCTTATCTCCTCAAAAGGAATCCTTCTTGGATCATCTATGCTCACTTCTTTGGCGCAGATCAAGCCAAAGTCTTTGTCAAAAGGCTTGTCCATTGCAGATTCTTCTTCTTGAAACATCTTTTGAGGTTCCTTAATGTTCTCTTGTTGTTTCTCCTTAGACTCTTCCTTATTGAATTTCTTCTTGGCCACGGAGATCACATTTGGTTCTTCTTTGGTCGAGAGACTCCAAAATTTTTGTAAATCATCCTCAAACTTTGCATTCATAGCCTCCATACGAGGATATCCAAATATTTCTTAAAATTCATTGATGTTATCTTCTTCTTCTTGAATATCATCTAGTGTAGATTCTTCTTTGCTTGAGGTTTCTTCATCATCAATGAAATACTCCTCTTTTTCCTTTCTAATTTCTGTTACCAGCACATTCTCCAAAGTGTCCTCTTCTTTGACTTCTCTTTTAGCGAACGAGATGAGAATCAATGTGTCCCTTCTTTTGTTGGGAGGTTCCATTCTTCTTTATTCTTTTCTTCTTGTGTAAACCTTCTATCAAGCTCTTGAGGAATAATATCCAATTTATTGTAAAGACTATAAGGTCTTCACATGCTTCAAATACCTCATTTCTTTGGATGTTCAAAAAATTCTACATTACCAAGGCGGGTTCAAACAAAGAAATTTCAGCTTCTTTAGGTTGCACTTCCATCTCAATCTTTTTTTTCTAAAACCTCTTCACTAGCGTATCCAAAGAGCATATCGCATTTTTTGATTATATCTTCATCTCCTTGATTATACTTTAGTGTCGCTTCTTCCTTGATTCAGAGTTCATTTCCATTGATGCATTCTCCTCTTTCTTCTTTATGCTTTCAACGACAAAGGATTCTTTACAAGGGTTCTCAAGTATCCTTCCAGATGAGCATACTTCTTCTACACAACGAGATAAATCACTCTTAATATCTTCTAATTAAAATTCCGACACAAGCTTTTCAGAGATCTTGTGTTCATGTGGTGACTCAAATTCCCATGTAGAGTATTCGGCTTCAATCAAGGATGTATCCTTTGTTTGCAAATCCTCTTCAAAACCTACTTTAACATTGATAGAGAAAGCTCCAACTGTCTCCCTTTCGCAGTGAAAAACGTCTTCTTCTTCTTGATCTTCAACTTCTTGTGTAAGCATGTTGTCGATTGAAATCACATGTGTTTTGATGTCCGCCATTTTCGAGAAAATACCCTTGCTAAAAATATCCCTAGTGGTGTTCATCCTATCAAATCCTCTATTCAACTCATTCTTTAACTCCTTTTGCGGTTGTAACAACTCTTTAAACAAGTTGTAGTTCTCATATTCTCTTGATGCTTTGGGAGAATGACGTTTTTGAATATTGTAAGGTTCGTTTCTAGGATGGTACCTCTCACCATATCCGTGGGGGTTCCTTGGAGCATAATAACCATGTGGTTGATGCTATTTTGAAGTGGATGACTCATAAACTCCATAATAGCATGCGGGGTTTGAAGCTATCCCTCTTTCTTGTTCTTTCAACATGAGCTTCAACATTGAGTTCATGTCGCAAGAAATCTCCTTTCTACTTCATGATGTACCTCACAACAAGAACAAACACTCAAAAGAAAGTTAGTATCCAAACAAAATAAAACAAAAGTAAAAAAGGCTTATTCTAAGGAAAAATAGAAATTTTAATGAGAATCTACTTAGTTCTACGGCAGCGGCGCCAAAAACTTGATAAGGCTAGAATTCACTAGTAATTAACTTCAAGTTTTAAATTTATAAACCTTAATCAACTAAAAATCCTCATTAAACCACAAGTATACAGCTATGCCGATTGTAGTACTTAAGGGTTGAACCCACGAGAAATATAGATTCAAGCACTAAGAATACACAATATCTCCTCAACTAAGCAAAATAAGAAGGGAGATGACGTTAGTAAGAAAATAAATAAAAATGCAAAGACAACCTAAACAAACTAAACATGAATTAAGATGATGGAGAATGTATCTCGGATTGGCGTTTGAGAAGGGATAATCAAAAGGTTAACTAATGACAAAGAAGGAAATTAAAAGAACAAGTCTCACAACAACGAAATCAATGCAATCCTAATCCACTCTCATGTAAATAGGTCATTTCCATATTGATACATTCAGTCAAATCTCGCTTTTTGCAAATGATAATTAAATTAGGAATCATTAAGAATTATAACACTTAGTCACTAAACTCTCTAGCAATCAACTCCCGTTCACAAGGCAACCTTTAGTATGCTTTAGGCTCTCCTAGGCATTTCATCGAATACCTCTCGGGCTTGAAACGCATACATGTCAAAATCTAGCTTTTATCCTAGATCTAGCATTAAGAACACATAAACTATTGAGACCTAAGTTATATCTATCCTTAGACATCATCATCTAACCACCTAATCACTCCCTAATCTACCAATCCAAGATCCAATATGTTCTACTCACTAAGACCTATGGAAAACCAAGAAGTGTCACTAGTTTCTTGAAAGTCCATGCTTGAAGTGAGAAGAATGTGAGAAGAGATGAGATAAGATGATTGGATGCAAACACACTCAATCCAATGCAATAAAAATCCATAATTTATAAGAAATAAAGAAACTTGGAAAAAGGAAGAAACTAGATGAAGAGCAAGGAAGAACAATGAAGAACAATAATTAAAGAGACTTAAATGCATAAATAACTTAAAAATATCCAACATAAAATATTTTTTTA
This sequence comes from Anastatica hierochuntica, assembly GCA_900406275.1. NCBI lineage: Eukaryota > Viridiplantae > Streptophyta > Magnoliopsida > Brassicales > Brassicaceae > Anastatica > Anastatica hierochuntica. The sequence continues at coordinate 6,483 of OVAN01016084.1, forward strand.
CAAATTTAAAATAAATTTAAAGAGATCGAAAAATTATTGCTTAGGTAGCTTGAGTGTTCTTGGAGGCTTAAAGAGGGTATTTATAGGGAAGGGGGAAGAGAAAGGTTGCCCTAAAGTGAAAATTACCTGAATGTAAGCCACTATCGGGTCCATGCTATGGGCTATCGACCAGCTGGTCGATAATGGCTTCCAATGGACAGAAATCTGTCCTATGGAAGTGGCGATCGAGTCCATGCAAGCCACTATCGACCAGTTGGTCGATAGAGAGCTGCATTTGCAGTCTTTTGCTTCTTCTTTGCCCCTTTTGCTTACTCCTTTTCTTGCTTCTTGCTTCCATTGATTCTCCTTCATTTTCCTTGATTAATGCTTGTTCTTCACCTCATTTTCATCAAGAATCAAGTTCCAAAGTCCTCTCCGTCTTGTCAAGATCCATTCCCTACAAAATGGAAAGAAATGCATGCAAAATGCGTATAATCCTAAACTAGATTAAACTTAGAGACTATATGAATTCTATCACTTAAATGCAATATTAACACCCTAAATACAACTAAAAAACATACTGAATGATGATAAATATGTGTTAAATTATGTACACATCAATCTGCTTGCCATTACTCGGCACCTTTCGATCACTTGTCCCCTCGTTGTAATACCTCAATCCGGATGAGGTAAAAGTTGCCTTAATCGATCGTACAACAATCAAACAAGAACATGCACGACAAACCAAATAACCTTTACCTTTTCCCAGATCGATGATGCTACAACCACTTCTTTTGATTCGTTGCTTTTCTTACTCACTTATCGTCTCTGCCTCCTCTTTTCAATGATTATGTTAACTTTTCGCCATTTTTTCTCGCTTTCTATCATCATGAATTTGATGTTTCTATTTCCAATTCTTACACTTATTCTTCCTCTTTTTTATCTAATCATGAGATCCTATAGCTCGTGTATCCATTCCATACTACTTACTTCCTTCACACTTCACCTTATTGTTTCTTTTCATAGGCTCTTTCCTAGTTTATGTTTAGCTCCATCTACTAACACTTCAATCTCATTCACCATTGGCAATATGTCTTTTATTCACCCCTAACGCCTATAAGTATCTTCCATTTACTTCTCCTATCTATCCACACTATCACTTCTGATCGTATCCCATTACTTCCCCTCGCATTCTCGTTGCTCGTCTGATGAGTATGTTTTAAATTAAACCGAGAACTTTTCAATCCTTTAAATTTCGAAAGGCTCCTTTCTAAATCAAGGTTTCTTCCAAATTTCATATAAAAAATTTATAGCAGTTCCATTGCACTAAGTAGCTTAATCAATTCTTAGCTTCACATAAACTTCGGTATTTAGCAAGAATCATCGCATTTTCTTCTCGGATTATTATGCCAAAAAACTTTAATCTTAATGAAATCAGGGGTAACTCCTCGTAGTGTTGCCCTTCACTCTAGTACGTCTCAATGGCGTTCTATCATCTTTGATACTTATATTTACATCTACCTTGTTTTTGCTAACTTCATCAATCCTCTAATCATGATTATGAATATCTACCCATTTATTACTTCATACTTCTTATCGTATTCGTTCTCCTTTTTCATCTCGAACTTCGAATCCCACATTACTAGTTCCTACATCTATTGATGTGTGTCAAGTTTCACCGAAATAAATGATAGTACAGATGTCAATAACGAATAAATCCCCCTGGACTACTTAGGTTCAAAACACATAAATATATATCGGGTCGGCTACTTCCAAGTTGTTACTTATTAAAATGCATACTAACTTAAAAAAGGCAAAAATTCTAAGACAGTTGTATAGATCTTTCACAACCAAAAAGACTACCACTATGGTTACCTGAAAAAAGAGCTAATGTGCACCTAGTTTGCTCAGTGAGTCAAGGTTTCCTAATGATTAGTCACCCTCGCAATACGCAATAATAATCAGTCAATCAATCAATAAATTAACCATATGTTGTAGGAACAAAACTATCATAAAGCATATATTAGAGGTTAGATTATCATAGATCATTGAGGCTTGCCCCATGTCATCAGTAGTTTCCTCCACTTTAACCGACCTCAGACCGAAGACACAAAGTCTTAGCGGTACAACATTAAATTACTCACCATTAGACTACCGCGTAGTACGCATTTGGGTGATAATTTTGGTTAGTATTCAATGTCTAGCTAGAAAACAAATCTCATCCAAACTACAAAAAGAGAATACACTATTGACTATCACAACACTCCTCCTCAAGGTGTGAAACCTCATGGATCACTCCGTAAGGATAATCTTTGACTTTTCGGGCCATCCTCTCAGTTAACCTATCAAAACTCACAACCTTGTTATATTGCATGGACCCAAGGCCCAAGTGATACGACAATCATATCTTTCCATTTCTCACGGGTTCCCAAATAAGCTAACCCGTTAGACATGCACATACTTGCTATACCCTATTTACTAAAACTCAAACTTTATAACTCAACTATACAATCATAACAAACATGTTATACCGATCGAGCCAAAACCCAAACGATATAACCCAATATCCCTAACAATCACATAATCCCCACAATCATCATATATCAAACAAGCAACCTAACAATGCATAAAATTAATAATCTTGTTTTACAAGTTCTAACGGCACAATCAACAAACAACCCTATAATCGAAACTCACCTGGGCGTTCAGATGGTTAGCGTGTTTCTATTTTCTAGTCCTAAGCTAATTATTTACTAACCTTAAGGCTAGAGTTTTACGCTTCTTCTAGGACTTGGGTTAGTTAGGTGGGAAGGCTTGTCGCGTTTTTGGGATGGAAAAATAATGAGGTTGGGTGGGGTATTTAGAGGCACGAGGGAGGAACTTCCTACATGTGGATGTTAGAGGTTGGAAGCATGAGGTGACTACAATTTGCCACATTCTCTTCCAATTGCGACACATGTCCTAGTGACTTGCCAGAAACAACTGCATTCTTGGAAGCAGTTGTACAACTAATTTCGGATGTGCATTATGATAACATGCTTCAACCTATTCAGAACATTGCGTGTTCAAATCCGAACATCGCATAAGCCGTCCCGAACAACCAAAAATAATTTTTTCTTACTATCTTCCACATTTTATGACAATTAGTCTTCTAATTTATTTATAAGGTCATTCATACCATAATACTAAAATGTTTTATGCCGAACCGTGAGCATTTATGGACCACTAAATTTTCTAAAAAAATTTTTTAGACAAAAGTTTCTCGAGCATGAAAAACACTTAAGTAGTTAAAATCTTGAGTGGTTAAGTAATCAAGTAGCTTAAGCATGAAAAGCTTTATAAGCCAGTCAAGCATGTTAAGCAGATGACTCATTGAGCTAGTTAAGCAATTGCTAAACTATAAATCGTGCATTATAGATTATTTCGGCTCGAATATCCTTATTCGGCAATCCTTCTTACATTTTTGTCTCCATATCTCGACTCCTTGGCAATGTTTTGTCCTCATCCATGTCTTTGTTCTTATTGAGGCTAATTACATTGGTCCTCTATGAAGACGACATCATTCTCAATCCTTGGGAGAGGAAGTGGATGACACCCTCTAAGGTGAGGGATGGCGAGACAATATAAAGCTATATATGGAAGAAGAAATGCTCCCTGAAGCAAACTGAGAAGAATGTGTAATGCTCAGAGCTCCCATTATACTACCTCAGATGGAAATCTATTGCGATGGAGATATCCTGGAGTATTGTTATCTTGCATCCACGATGAAGATGTTCACAAAGTAATCTCTACATAAAACAGTGAACATAGTTACAATTTTTGCGACGACAATAATTTGTAGCAATTTTTTGTGATAGAGTGATACAAATTAGTAACAAATAAAATAATAATATAACTTGTAGTATTTTTATGACAATACGTAGTTAATTAGTGACAATTTAGCAACAATTTTATATTGTAACATAATTACTACTAATTTACCCACAATATGATTGTATTAGTTTTGATACAATATTATTTCGTAATAATTGTACAAAATAGCTACTAATTATTATTAAAAGAATTGTGGCAAACTTTATTTTCAATAGCTACTAATAGTTACAAAAAAAATTCTGTATATTGTGACAAATTGATACACTTTTGCGACAAATTAACTATCTTATTTGCAGAAATTTGTGAGTAATTGTAACTAATTAGTTACAATTTAGATACAATTTTCAGGTTGTTGCAAAGTTGCTTTTAGTTTGTGCTTTTATGTGACGATTCTGTGACTAATTTATGGTTTTTACTTGATTTTCATCTATTTTATCCCTGCCAAAACGACAATTGCCTAAGGGGGGTGTATTGGATTGAGTATTTGATGGGATTTGATTTTTAAT
>OVAN01016085.1:0-10838 GCA_900406275.1 Anastatica hierochuntica
TTACTCTTTTAAGCACAATTTTGAAAGCCCGGTGTGGATGAAACATTAAAATTATTTAATGTAGTGTATTTTTTTATGTCACAACGATTGTGAGAGTTTTGAGGAGCAATAAACTTACAGTATAAGATAGACTTCACATGTTTACTTACAAAACATCTTTTTTCAAATTTTAGATATGTCCAATTTTAAGAAATCGAACATAGTTGTAACTAATTTTTAGATTCAAAAGTGGTATGAACTGAGTTTGTTTAGTTTTGATTTTTCGGATTAATATCGAACAAAAACTGAGTGATTAAGTGTTTCAATTCTCATTCAGTTATATTTTTATAAAGAATAAAAGAAATAGAACCGAATAGTAGTTAATGTTTTTGGGGTTCAAAAATAGTTTGAATTGAATTAAAAATAAGAACTTTTGTATCGTTTGGTCTGATTTTTTGGATTATAACTAAATTAAAAATGAATCATTTAGTGTTTCAGTTCTCAATTGATTTTTAACTAAAATTTTCAAAATTTAGCAATATTAATACTATTTCAAAAAATTTGTCTATAGACACACATTTACAGTACTTCCATTTCAATTTTTTAAAATTGTACACAAACGATCAATTGATATTTTTTCATTCACCATTCATGTCTTAAATTGTATAATTTATCAAAACATATACAATCTTCGTATTATATTGTTTACCCAAACTTTTTAAACATAAGATGTTTAGATGAACCACTTTAAAAATATTATAATATTAACTATCATAATTTTTTAATTACATATTTGTACACCTTTATTATTTATAAACAAATTATAATATAATATAATTCCGCGCTTGCGCGCGGATCAAAATGTAGTATATCTCTAAACGATAAAGTTTGATGATCATCCAACTAACAATCACCGGTACATTCTTTGTACGCGAAGCATTAAAATCTTCCAAAAAAAAAAAAAAGACGAACCGAATACAACATAGAACGAGTAAGCAACGTGTAGCGACAGAGTTAGTTGTCTAAAGTAATTAAGAGAGACAGGTTCATCACTTGGACACTTTGAGAATTAACTAAATCTTTGGTGGGGTCTACTTGAAATGCTTACGTGTAAGAGGATGGTTGGTCCACGTTCTCAAACATGGAACCAAATACTCTTCTTTGACCTAACTCTCAAACATTTTGCTAGAAGATTGCAGCATATGGACGTGCCTTCACCACCTCCACCTCTACCTTTTTTGTTTCCTTTTTGTTGGGTTGTAGAACAACTGAAAAAATTCATCAATAATGTTTTTTTTTTTCTTTTTTTTTGTCATACAATAATGTTTTTTTTCAAACACATATTACAATTCATGAGATGATAAAAAACAGATTTCTGATTCGTCTTAAAATTTTCAATTTCTTTTCTTGTGTAATACTTCCGAAGTTATTTTATCAAATATATATTTTCAATTAATATAATTCCTTTAAAAGGTTGAGCAATGAAAAGAAAAGTTCATTAATAATATTCATCAAATACTGATTAGTACTATTCCCGAGTTAACAAAATACAAGATATTAAATAATATATAATTAAAATTTCAAATTCTTCTGCTGCTTCTACATTTGCATCTTTTTTGAACTTCAAGTAAAATAATTTGATTCATAATACTCGAGAAACGTAATGACACTTGCTAGCTAAATGCATATGGTATTTACTTATTTAAGAAAAACGTCGCGTTTTCGAAAGAAAAAGAAAAAAAATGCCCGCCGCAAATCATATATAAAGATAGATAAAATTTATCTTATTTGTTTGCTTCTAGGAGATCTCTGCTCTTCCGTGAACGTGAAGTACTATATTAACGGTCGACCACTTGTTGGATATCTTTTTAATTTGAGTCCAAAAAGTAAGATATTATTTTGAGATTTAAAGGACCCATACCATATTACCCAAATCACATATCGGACAATCCACTTGGAAACAAACTTAGAGAGCAGCAAGTGTAACATGTCTGTAACAACCCTTTCCGCTCCTCTCGTGTATTCCAACGTAATTGTAATTTGTAACGCCCGTTCCCAGGGAACCAGAGTTAACCATCGGTATAGTAAAAACCGTTTCGCAAAACCACCAATTTGAATTTTAAACTACCGCTTATAACACAAACCTGTCAAAACATACCTGAAAAAGACAAAGATAGAAAGGACAAGAAGAGAGGGGTGAGTGACAGGGGAATCACTCAGCAAGGGAGTGGATTGCTAGAACACGCAAATCCGCAGACCCGGCTTAGCAAATCAACACCTCCAAACTAGTCCTAGAAACATGCAACAAATATGGCACCTAAAGCACCCAAAGAAAACACAGAATTGGTCCTAGACAACTTCAGTGACTGTCGGCACCCCCCNCCCAAAGAGGCTTACACAGCATAGGCTAAGTGCCTATACACACCGCCCAGTGGACGCTTTATCGATCTAAGGGCTACGTACACCGATCGACTTAATGCCTGTACCCTACGCACACACGACTCCGGGAATACAAAGATTCTTCATCTGTACCCCACGTCAAGTCTTCTCCTACTATCCATCACACTTTATAACTATAACACACACACACACTACAATCATCATGCAAAACAATCAATGGTGATATCATCTATTAACGCTAATTCCAATTTAACACGAAAGAAATCAATTCATGCAAGACCCACTCAGACTCGATTCATAGAGACTCGATCATGTACCAGTGCTAGCCTAACGAGGAAGAAAGCTAAGCCGAAAGAAAGCGGGGGATTTACGCGGTAGCTCCTCACCTTAGTCACATGGTAGATACACCTCTGAAATGTCTGACTGATGATCCTCCTTATGAGTTTAACCCCACAGAGATCATGCGTCAACCTTCTTATCCCACGCTGATCTTTTTTTTAGAAAAAGAACCTGGATCAGGAACCCGAAGTAGACTTTAAACGAGAACCTGCTAAAAATGGAAACTTTCTATTTATGGAAACCTGTCATAAATGGAAAGCTACCTAAAAAGAGAAATCTGCTCAAAGAGGAAACTTTCCCAAAAAGGAGGCTTTCCAAATATGGAAACCTGCCATATTTGGAAACTTCCTAAAAAAGAAATTCGGGCCAGGGCAAAACGATAATTTTACTTACCGAGTAAAACCGCGTTCACGAGAACGTTTTTGGGCGTCTGCAACTCTCTAGAATCCTCAAACTCGAGCTCTTCTATTTTCTTTTGACGCGGACAGCTTCGCTGCGCTAACTTCCGGGACGCGATTCTCCACTCCTATGAACCCGAAATCGGTTTTCCTTTTACCAGAGGATTCATATGAGTCACTACATTGAACAAACATAAGATAAGCTTGGAAATCCTCTGTTAACACAACCAATCTCGAAAAACACATCAACATGCCAGTTCTGGAAATCCAACAGATTCTCTAGCACTTAGAAACAAGCCTATAATTTTAAAAATAATAGTTAATTCCTCGATCTAAATAGTCAGATTATAGCTACGGATATCCTCTATCCGTGGGCTCTGGTTTCACTCCGATCGGACTCCATTTGCCCTCGGAAACGTCCTTCAAATTTGGATTGATCGCAGATTCAGACAGCACAAGAACCTTTTAGAAAAACGCCCATAACTTTCAGTAGAAATCTCGAAATTGTATTCTGTAAAATGGAGAGCGAAGATCGACGAGTAATTTACCTTGTGTAAAAATTTCAGATCGAAAACTGTTGATTTGATCGGTATTTTCTCTTTTCTCCCACAGCATATCGAGTCTGTCCTCTGCAGAGACTGCACATGCTTTATCTCCTTTCTCCTTTGCTCTCTTCCTCTGATGGCTCGAAAAATTCTGCCTCTCTTCTACCTGAGGTTGGCGACAGATTGGAAAAAAGAAGAAGAAAAGAACGCCAAAAGATTTAGGTTTTTAGGTTAGGATTAAATAACGAAGGCTTGGCTCGGTTTAGAAGAAAAATTGGCTTGATCGAATTGAATCGAGATTAGAAAACCGGGGTGTTACAGTATTCTTCGGTCTACGGGTCTAATCGGTTGAGAACGCTACTTCGAGGAGGTTATTGGAGGGGTCTAGAAGATTAATATAAGTTGTGATAAGTTTAACGTCTTTGAGATAATGATTATAAATTTAGTAGAATCTCCTAACTTGTAGGAGAAGAGATTTGATTCAATTTTGTATAAATAGGCTTTGCCTTTAACGTAATGAAGGAGAGAGAGTTGGTTATTAAGTTTGGTATCCTAGTTTACATGGTATCAGAGCGTAATTAACAAAATTCTTTAAGTAAAACAGCGACAAGAGACCCTTGTTCTCGTCACACACTGTTCTGCCATGTCAAGACCAAAGTCTACATCAAAGGCTCTTGTCATAGATAAGAAAGACGGCGTCTCACTATCACCGCACACCTTGCATAGTTCTGATAATCCAGGAGCAATCATCACAACGGTGATTCTTAATGGAGAGAACTATAATGAGTGGTCGGTTGAGATGTGGAACGCGTTGCAGGTGAAAAGGGAAACTGGTTTCATCAATGGAACCATCGTGAAACCTACAACAAGAGGTGAAGAATTGGAGATATGGATGACAGTCAATTCAATGCTCGTGGGATGGATCTGTGCTTCCATCGAATCTAAGATAAGATCCACTGTAACATTTGTCTCTGATGCATATCAACTGTGGAATGACCTGAAATAGAGGTTTTCAGTTAAAAATAAAGTGAGATTACATCAAATAAAGTCCCAACTAGCTTCGTGTAGGCAAGAAGAGCAGTTTGTGCTCCATTATTTTGGTCGTTTGAGCACAATGTGGGAGGAGTACACCATCTATAGACCGATCCCGTCATGTTTGTGTGGAGCGGCATCAGAAATAATGAGAGAAAGAGAGGAAGATAAAGTTCATGAATTTCTGCTTGGCTTGGACGATGCGAGATTTGGAGGCTTGCGTAAAAACTTGATAGCACTTGATCTGATGACTTCACTCGGGGAGGTGTATTCACGGATTATACGAGAGGAACAATGCCTTGATTCTTCTCGGACACAAGAGCAGCAACAAGAGGCTGTAGGGTTCGTTGCACGTAGAGACAACACAGCTTCTGGTCGTGACACAACAGAAGCGATAACTTGTGTTGGAAGAGTCGAGACAAATAGTGGGACAAGACCTGATACAATCCTCCGACCAAGAGATCGATCTATGCTCTGTTCTCATCGTGGTCGTAATGGCCATGAGAAGGAGGATTGTTGGCAAATAATTGGCTATCCTGAGTGGTGGACCGAACGCAATAAGAACAGCTCAAGAGGTCGAGGACGTGGTTCAAGAAGAGGCAGGGGCAATGCTGTGGGAGCTTATGCAACCAGCTCTACACCCGTAGCCTTTGCTACGACCACATTACCTGAATTTACACCTGAGCAATGGCAAGTTCTCACTAAGCTATTCCAAGATAAGTCGAACGCAAAAGATAAGATTTCTGGTAAGCTGACTCATGGCGATGTGATTCTCGACACTGGAGCGTCACATCACATGCCCAGAGTTCTATCTTTGTTACTTGACGTTGTGCCTATTCCACCTTGTGTTGTGGGCTTTGCTGATGGAAGTAAAACGTTTGCATTAAGCAGAGGCATTCTTAAGCTCACAGACATTGTTTCTTTAACAAATATGTTATATGTTCTATCGCTTAGTTGCACTTTGCTCTTTGTCTCCAAACTCTTGAAGTAAACGAACTGTCTTGCAACATTTACTGACACAATTTGTATATTGCAGGACCGTTTTATGATGACTTTGATTGGAGCAGGTGAAGAGCGTGATGGGGTGTACTACTTCACTGATGTTGTGACGAAAAAAGTTCATAGTATTGACATCTCATCCAACCAAGTTATGTGGCACCAACGTCTGAGTCATCCAAGTTTTTCAGTTTCTCCGGCTTTACCTATGATTACTGGTTCATCTTCGTCTGTTAGCTCTCGTTCTTGTGATATGTGCTTTAAAGCTAAACAGACTAGAGAAGTTTTTCATGATAACATTAATAAAATAAAAGATTGTTTCTCGCTTATTCATTACGATGTTTGGGGGCCGTATCGAGTTAAATCTACTTGCAGTGCAATTTATTTTTTAACCATTGTCGACGATTTTTCCAGAGCCGTTTACCTACCTAATGTTGGAAAAGTCAGAAGTGCGAACCATTCTGACAAACTTCTTAACTTATACCGGAAAGCAATTTGGGAAGAGTGTCAAGATAGTTCGTAGCGACAATGACACATAATTCATTTGTCTCTCTACTCTATTTCGCAAACGTGGGATCATACACCAAACATCATTTGTTGGAACACCGCAATAGAATGGACAAGTCGAACGAAAGCATAGACACATTCTCAACGTCTCTCATGCACTGTTGTTCCAGGCTAATGTACCGGTTAAGTTTTGGGGGAAAGCCGTCTTGACCGCAACCTATTTGATAAATAGGACACCAACTACCATACACAAAAGACAGTCGCCATACGAGCTGCTGCACGGTTGTAAGCCATATTATAGTCAGCTCTGCGTCTTCAACTCCGCTTGTTACACGCACCGTACAACATGAGACAAAGATAAATTTCAACCTCAAAGTCATCTTTGTGTTTTCATGGGTTATCCTTTTGGTAAAAAGGGTTGGAAGATTTACGATATTGATCATGAGTTTACTATTTTGCGGGATGTATTTTTTTGCGAGGACGTGTTTCCTTTTGTGAATCCTTCTTCTCCACAGAGATTAACTCCTGCGCAAGTAAGTGCTCTTGATGAAGATTGGATCGCTACGTTTGTGCCCTCCGTAGACAGGGGGAGTCCTTCGCCGGCGTCACCACTTGAATCGATCCCGTCGCCTTCTCTGGCGGAGCTTCCAGCACCACCGTCCGTCATGTCTCCGATCTCTGCTCTGCCTTCTTCACGACATGAAAGTACCAGTAATGTTTTAGAACAAGCCCATGAAGAACATGCCCATGAAGAATATATTAATACTGAGGTCCATGAAGAAGATGGTAATGTTGTGGCCCACGAACCATCATCTTCTACATCTACAATTCCTCAAACAGAACAAATGCCTCTCTCGACAGAGACACAACATCCACCTCCGCTTGGTCGGGGACAACGAAATCGTACACCATCTTTCCGCCTACAAGATTATGTCACTTACAACACCACTTCCGACACCCATCACGCTTCATCATCGTCTCCCTCTATACCAAAGTCTTCGCAAGCAGTTCGAGGTAACTCGCAATATCCTTTGTCTCAGTATATCTCAAACTCTAATTTTTCTCCAGGCCATCGAGCATACTTAGTAGCTATCACTGCTGGAGTCGAGCCAACACACTTTAAAGAAGCAGTCAAAGAAAAAGTTTGGAACGATGCTATGGGAACAGAAGTAGATGCTCTCAAAATGAAAAGAACTTGGGACATTACTGAGCTTCCGCCGGGAAAAGAAGCCATTGATAGTCAGTGGGTATACAAGATAAAGTATAGAGCTGATGACACCTTAGAGCGTTACAAGGCTCGCTTGGTTGTCAATAGGAGCAAGCAAGTGGAAGGCGAGGATTATATGGAAATGTTTGCTCCGTCGTGAAGATGACCATGGTCTGATCATTGCTTCATTTAGTGGCTGCAAAGCAGTGGGAAGTGTTTCATATGGACGTGAGTAATGCCTTTCTACACAGAGACTTAGATGAAAAAGTCTGCATGAAGTTACCGCCGGGTTTTCGCCATTCGTATCCTGGTAAAGTTTGCCGACTTCGTAAGTCTTTACGGTCTTAAGCAGGCTCCTAGATACTGTTTAAAAAGCTTTCTGATGCTCTGCTCAAGTTTGGTTTCTCACAGGCTTACAATGATTATTCATTTTTTTCTTACACCAAGAATGGCATTGAAATTCGGGTCTTAATCTATGTGGATGATCGCGTGATTACTGGTAATGATCCTTATATGCTTCAGAAATTCAAGGATTATCTAAGTCGTTATTTCTCAATGAAAACAAACTGAAGTATTTCCTGGGAATCGAGGTTAGTCGTGGTCCCGATGGCATATTTATTTCGCAGCGTAAGTACGCATTGGATATAATCGCTGAGACTGGTAACATTGATTGTCGGCCTGCTTTGACTCCTCTCGAGCAGAACCATCAACTTGCTACGGTTGAGAGTCCAACCTTTCACGATCCCAAACAATATCGGCGGCTTGCGGGGCGTTTGATCTATCTTATGCATACTAGACCGGAATTTAGTTATGCAGTTCACATCCTCACACAATTCATGAAAGCTCCAAAACAAGCACATTTGGACGCGATAATTCACGTAGTACATTTTCTAAAAGGTTCACCGGGTCGCGGAATACTTCTTACAACTGATCTGGATCTCACGTTAACGGTTTATTATGACTCTGACTGGTCCTCTTGTCCTCTCACTCGCAGATCACTTAGTGCTTTTGTCGTCATGCTTGGAGGATCACCAATCTCGTGGAAGACGAAGAAGCAACGCACGATGTCTCACTCGTCCGCAGAAGCTGAGTACAAATCAATGGCAATTGCTTTGCGGGAGGTAAAATGGTTACGAAAACTGCTGACAGAACTAGGGACCAAACAAACGGAGCCTATACGTTTCTTCTGCAACAGTAAAGGAGCCATCCATATTGCTGCCAATCCGGTTTTTCACAAGCGGACAAAGCACTTTGAAAATGATTGTCACTTTGTCCGCGACGCAGTCTACGATGGGGTCATTGCTACTCACCACATTACGACTGACACACAAATAGCAGACATCCTCTTCAAGTCACTTAGGCGAGCGCACTTTCGTACATTAGTATCCAAGCTTGGCGTTACTGACCTACACACTCCAACTTGAGGAGGAGTATTGGAGGGATCTAGAAGATTAATGTAAGTTGTGATAAGCTTAACGTCTTTGAGATAATGATTGTAGACTTAGTAAAATCTTCTAACTTGTATGAGAAGAGATTTGATTCAAGTTTGTATAAATAGGCTTTGCCTGTAACGTAATGAAGGAGAGAGAGTTGATTATTAATTTTGGTACCCTAGTTTACAGAGGTTTTAAAGTCATGATTTATTGTCTATGCGATCACCAAACGATCTTTCTTTCTTCGTGCTTTGTTTTCACTCGTACGAATTTGCGAATCACTTCTCAAAAGGCTACACATCTTCATATGGCTCCAATATAAACACACTTAATTGTAGAGTTTTATGAGGACCAATGACTGAAAAGATAAATGCACCTTGATGACATACGTAGCCAAATCAATTCTCTTAAATTCTCTTCACACACCTCTTTGTCTCCCAAACAAAATTTCACAGTCAATCATCGATACTAAACTATTATGTTTCTTTTCTACTCAAAACTGACTCAACGTATGTATAAACATTAATAAGGTTAATTTACTTACTTGAAAAAGAGAAATATAGAAAAGGAAAAACTAAGATAATCAGAAACTCAAGCGCGTGTTTTTTTTCTATTAATGTTTATTTTATCGAAAAGCCAATAGAAACCAAAGCTGCCAGATGATAACTCAATCATAAAAGCAAAAGCCGATAGAAAAAAATTCTCGCAAACACAAACTCCAAACGAGAAAGCAAACATAAAAGAAAAAAAATTAGGTCTGAGCGTTCAAGATCCCTTCGGGTTCGAATCTTATTTGAATCCCAAACTCTAACCTTGTAAGATTCATTCAAGTTTTTTGAAAAGTTTGGGGTCTTTTTAGATTTAGATCAAATTTAATAAACCTATGGAAACTCGAATACACCTGATATTTTTTTTCGGGTTTTTTGGTTTTTGGGTTCAGATTCAGTTCAGGGTTTTGGGGTTCGAATTCGGTTTGGGATTTTCAAGTACCTGTTCAGGTTTGGGTTTTGGCTGATATCCAAATACTAGCGATGGGAACCCGATCAGCATTTATGCATGTTAGTTAGGATTGAGATTCTGATTTTTCGAGTTGGATTCGGTTCGAGTTTCCAGATTCAGGTAAAATGCCTAACCCTAAAAATAAAAACTAAAATAGGGGTGGACATTTAACCCATAACTTAATACCCAAACCGAAATCGACTAAAAACGGAATTGATTTCAAACCGAACAAAACAGCCGAAGGAATACCCGAAAATTGGTGTTATCAACATGACGTAGCAATGAGCTATAACAAAAGAGTAAAAACTAAAACATTCAAATAAAGAAAGTGGGTCCTCAGACGCACTTTTCAAAATACAATGAAGCATATATAGTTGGAAAATTAAGAGTGACCTAGGAGGGTCCTTACAAGATAGTAGAGGTACGTGGGACAAGAGCGTATAAACTGCAAGACAAGCAAGGCAAGAACCTACCTAACAGTTGGAACGCACTGACCTCAAAGCCTACCATTTTTAAGAAGATTGGTTTTTGAAGGTTTAATATTATTTTTCATTATATATCGAAAGGTTTGGTGTTGTTTTCGCTTTTTTCTTTTCTATGATTCGTGCTTTCGGCTTTGTGGATTAGTATATTGACGGTCGCTTTAATTGAAAAGTTTATTTATAATGGCAATTTGTTACTGGACTAATAAAAGAGTTCATACAATAATGACCGTTGTTACTACGAGGAAACTAAAAGTAAATCAAAGCCATGAGCATGCAAGAAGGCAACGAGGATCATTATCAAAAGATGATATCTGATAAAAAAGTGACACAATCACAAGTGAGTTTATATAAGGCATCACCTCTGTCACCAATGGGAGAGCTAAGTTATTGGTAATCTCATTGACGTAAATGATTATCGTCGTGAAAAGCAAAAATTGGTCCCTCATCGACGAATGATAAAGAATGGTCATGTGAGTGTTGAAAGAGACGATGAAACTGGTAGCACAAAGGGATGGGTG
>OVAN01016086.1:0-10838 GCA_900406275.1 Anastatica hierochuntica
CGCTGTCTCGATCTGTTGATCTTTGGCTAACAGAGTCTGTGAACCACATAAATTGACAGTGAGAATTTCGGTTCCCACATCCATGATCATCACAAAACCAACTCTTAGAATCTAAGCTATGCAAAGAGGGCTCATTCAATTTGAAATGGTTTCTCTCAAACAAAAGAAGTGCAAGACAATAGGAAAAATGAAGGTGGTAGCCGAACAATTTACGCATAGAAAGCGTTGATTTCTTCTAAATTTTCTCACCCCAGTGCTTCCTAAGGATCTAGGCACTCACTTGATATACTACCCATCCTATAATTAGAAACCATAAACTTTTATTTCTTGAACACACTCATTCTTTTTATTTTTGTAGACAACTAGAGATTTTTAAGCTTTCAAACTTCTTAGCTACTAACCTTCTTTTTGATTTTAAGAGCCACTATCTAATCACTTGGATTCTTTCTTTCTTTATCTTTTCAAGGGTTGTCTCTCTAAGTTTTAAGTTTCTAAGGTTATAGCTTAAACTTAGTACAAATCTCTAGTGCCTTTTTCATTCACTTTTCTTCTCTATCTTTTTCAATATCCTTCTTTCTTTTTCTTTTCCTTATTCAAATAACCTAGGATCATATATGCATTAAGGAACATCTACTTGACTCTATACACACCAACCATTCCCAAGACTTCTATAAACCCAAAACCACATAGATTTTCTCCTCCTATGAGTCTAGTTAGCCTTAAAGTGAGGCTAACTCTAAGGAAGTATACTCTTTGTCGTTCAACTTTAATTCACTCGGGATTTTGCCCGTGTGTGCACTCTCCAAAAGAGGCCTCACATAATGAAATATTAGGGGGTTTTGAAGGAAAGGTTTAAGAATTTTTAAAGGTTGGTCACTACTCTAAAGATGAGAGTAGCCATTTGAGCTAAGAAATGGTGTTAAGATGGTTAAAACATAGCTCAAATGTTTAGTGTTTTCCCATTTTCAAGTATGGCAAAGCCCATAAGCAAGATATTAATATTCATTAAAGGCCATATTAAATAGGAATTGACTCAAAACATAGCTTACTTCCACATTCGCAAAGACCTTTAAGTGGTAAATTTCAATCACGAATTTTCCTAAGACAAAAAGTGGTCTAAGCAACATCTTACGTTTAGTGAGGGCATTGGTCATTAAACAAAACTCAACTATATTTGAGGTAGTTTCATCATTGTTCCCTATGCAAAATGCAATCCTATATTTTGTTAACAAACTAATTATTTACAAATGGATGCAATCTATATGCAAAGCTTTGAAAACAAAATGAAAATATTTTTCATTTTTTGAAATTTTTGAAATTTTTTGGTTTTTTTCACAAATCATAAGTATATACAATGCATGACTCAATATGTAAAGAGAAAAGAAAACATCAAAACTCAATACATAATTAGTACTAAGCCCCTCCCTCGGACTTAAATTTCATCGTCTCGGTGAATTTTAAATCGTGAGAGTGACCATTAAAAACACACATTAAAAACGAAAATATGCAATGGTATTTACAAGGGATTGTAAGCGTACCTTGTGACAACTCATATGTATGAGTTTCGAGTGGAATCGATGGATGGCTTGGGCTCATTGTTTCGTAGTGTGAAACTCCGTGTTCTCGGCTCTTTGAATGATGTTCTTGGTGGATTCGTTTCATGCTCTAGCGGTTCAAATCTTGAGCATCATACTCTCATCTAATCTTAAGGTTTCTTTGATGGTTGATTTGCGTTGAAGATGAAACTATTGATTTTGTTCTTGTTCCGTCCATGTGGGGTATGATAATCACAAAGCTCTTTGTAGTGGTGCCATTTGTTTAGTGCCTACACTTAAGAATGTAAACAAAATGAATAAAAAAAATTTAAGAACACAATGAAACAAGCAAAAAAGGATTTGGTTTTAAATAGAATAGAGCATTTAAAGTACCAATAATCATATGATTTGATTTTTAGTAATGTCCTTATGCTACTTTATGATCCTAAATGCAATGTACTCATGCAAAACCAAAATACCATTATTCTAAGACATAAATTTCGGCCATTAATGTGTTCTAAGCAAGAGTAAGCATTGGATTTTTCACTTTCTAAACTTATGACTTTGTTTGATGCTTACTAACCTACCAAGTTCAAATTCCATTTGATACCATTTCAAAAACATTTCTAAATTTAGACATGTTGTGCACTTAATATAATATGCCCAAATTCATAATCATGGATAAAACTCAAAGTAGTGATTGCAAGTATGCACAACAAACAAAGCAATTAAGCAAACATCACAATGCAAGCCATGTAAGAATCAAAAATCAACTTTCCTTTTATCATTTCATAAAGATCGAAATTTCAAGAGATGAAGGACATCTCTAAAATTTCTCCAAATTAAGAATGTGATACATGATTCTAAACATATCTAGCACCCATTGCACATATGAATCAACAAATTCAAGTATTCCAAAAATAAAATTTTAAACACTATTCACTTCACGAACACATTTTTGATTCATACATTTCTAGTTGTTTCCAATTGATTCTAACCCAAAAAACCTTTACAACTAAACTCTTTCTACTCAAGAATTCCACAAAACATCAATAAATCCTCATACCCATAGAAATCAAAACTTTCAAGAGAATTGAGAGGGTTTTGGAATTGTCATACCTTGTTCTTGATGTTGGAAGAGTATGGATAGTAGAAAGTGAGCTTGAATGCAACTTAGAAGAATCAAAAACTCTAAAACTTTCAAACAAATTCTCTCTTAAAAATCAAAACTTTCTTCTTACATATGAAGAAGAAGAATTTCGATGGTAGTGAAGAGAGGAGAGAGAGAAAAGAGAGTGTGAAAAGTAGTGGTTAAGAGTGAAAGTGTAGAAATTATTTGCAAATTGGTCCCTAGGTTTCCAAAATACTTGATTTCCTTGAAACGTTTTGCAAAATAACTCAAAATTTGAAAAAAAAAATTCTTCAATTTATGAAAATTAGGACCAAAGGTTTGGAATTGAATCACAGGTATTAACTTCCTTTAAATAAAGTTTTTGCAAAATCACTCTTTAAAATGTTTTAAAATGGTGAAATGCAAACTTTGTTTCTTGATTTTAGAAGACATACCTTAGCCATTAGGAAATTGTCTAAGGTTTTAGTAATTTTTGCTCATTGGAAGTGTTAATTCCATTTTCTTTCTTGGCATTAGATTCTTGCTTCGAATGGTTCTCCTTTGATACCTAAGCTTAGAGCAATAACAGTGGCTTTGAAACAAGGTTGTTTCAAGACATAACCTTCAATTATTGAAAATTGAAAACTTAACGCATTAAAACTTAAAAGAGAATATTTACAAAAGGATATTCATGAGATTGTCTCTCAAGTGCGCTTGTTTAAGGTCTTTAGCTTGACATTTTCTCTCTTCCTTAGTTGGGGAAGGTTTGGATCATCTTTTAGAAGATTGATTCATCTTGCTTTATTTTGTTCTTGCCATTAAGCACATTTTCGGTTGGGTCTCCATCATCCTCATTAAAGAACCACCCATAGACTTCACTCATCCTTACTTCTTCGAAGGACATCTCATTGCAATTATCCATAACATTGTTCTTCTCAAGATAGAATGCACCTAAGTATCTATCATAGGATAATGTCAAGTAGTACTATACTCTTGGATCGACCTTGTTGAAAGCTACTATACTTCTTTCAACATCTATTCTAGCTCTGGTAGTTGCAAGGAAGGGTGTTCTTAAGAATAGAGGAAAACGAGTTGGATGCTTCATTTCAATCACCCATAATTCCATTGGGATTGTGCAATTCCCAATCTTAAAAGGATAATTTTGAATAAACCCGATTCGCTTTTAGGTTGATGCATCCAAACATGACAAAAGACTCATTCCTATCCATCCTCTTAATACCATAGTTTCTCACTAATTCTAGGGAGATCATATCATTAGAAGATCTGGTATCTACCAAAGCCTCTTCCTTGAAGATTTCTTCTAGTAAGCAAGTTATTGTGAACTTTACGGGGTGTGTTATCTTAAGAAGAACCTTATGATCGTTGTCGGTCTTTGGTCCTTCATGCATTCTTATCACTTCTTCAATTGCTTCTCTATTAGAGAGGACACTTTTGATGAATGCGATACGATCCGGAAGCTTTGTCACTTCTTCACGTATTGGAAACAAAACCCCAATATCCATCAATTCCATCCGGACCTTGGAAAAAACCTTCTTTTGAGCCCTAGTGTAAGACTGAGAAGGATTAGGCAACTCTTTATATGTCTCATTCACAACCTTGGAAGCTTATTTTTCATCAACCTCCTTAACCTTTTGAACAATAGGACTCTCTTACTTCCTCTTGAGTTTGCCATCTTTATACTCATCTCCTTGTGAGATCGTTTCTATTTGTCCCCTATCACCATCTTTTGTTGGAACTTCCTCAAAAGAAAGCACTAAAGATACTAAGTCGCCCCTTAGTTGCTCCTTTAGCTCATCCTTTCAATCAATGATTATCTTGAGTTCCTCTTCGAACTCTGGATCGATCTTAGCTCTTTCTAACGTATGAGGTTTGAACTTAAAATGGGCAACGAACGCATGCATCTCATGAATTTTTCAATGGGTATCTCGTTTGATTTTTTGTGAAGGATTGGAGGTGGCACATATATAGGTGTGTTCACAATGGAATCCTCTTGTGAACTCTCCTCCATTGAGGTCGTGTGATGAATCTTCTCCTTAGGTGTAGGTGCTTCTTCTTTGGATTGGATCTCGTTGTTGGGTAGAGACATTTCAACAATGATCTCTATATGTTCTACACCAAAAGCTTCCTCATAATGGAGGAAAATTTGTGTCTCTTCCTCCTTGGACTTTTCATTCAAGCCTTTTTCCACGTGGTCTTCACATTCACCATCATCATACTCATCAAAGATTGGCTCCCCCATATAAAAGTATTGATCATCAATTATGAACCCGGTTGTAGTTTTTTCATCATACCTCACAAATAAATCTTCATTAATCTTACATCAATAAGTTTCTCAAACTCTCTTATGAAATTCTTGGCTTCAAGGGAGAAGATATCCTTAGGTTGATATGTGAACGCCATATCGATTGACTCTATTCCTTTGTGAATGTTGTACCTTGAAAGGAATAACAAACAAGTAGTAAGATAGTTAGTAACAAATAAAAATAAAGCTTAGTCTTAAGAAAAATTTAAATTTTAAAGAAAAACAAAATCTAGCTTTTGTGCTCCCCGACAACGACGCCAAAAACTTGTTGCGCGATTGTTTATGCAAACAAAAGACAATGAAGCTTTAAAATTTATAAGCCATTTCCTAACAATAACACAATCCACAAGTGCAAAGTTATACTATTTTAGTACTTGGGGGTCGAACCACAAGGAGCAAATAAGAAAGCGAATACACAATCGTTCTTAAGCTAAGCGAATAAGAAAAGCGGGGGGGGGGGTTGGTTTTTGTTATTAAAGGCGAGTAATACAAATTGCAAATAAGGAAATCAAATCTAGAAAGCATAAGTAGACAAGGAAAGTAAAGCATAAAAGTAAAGCATAAAAGTAAAGCATAAAGTAAAGCATAAGGTAAACCATAAATAGCAACCGAAATAAACAAGCAAGTAAAGGCGATAAAATAAAGATGGATCTTAGAAATGGTCATTGATTTGATCCGATTTAGTAGCTAGGTAATGGTTTAAAATGAGAAATCAACAAGAATTCAACCTCATGACTATGGAATCAATACTCGAACTAATACCACTCTCGTGGCTAAAAGTCATATTTGCAAGCTAACATATTTCACTCATCTCTCGTTTGTTATGATCATTTAGCAAGCAATCATTAAGAATCATTCCACTTTGTCACCAAACTCCCTAGCTATCAACTCTCATTGGCTAAGCTAAGTTTGGCATACTTTAGGCTCTCCTAAACATTTCATCGAACACCTCTCGGATGTGAAATGTATACATGTCAAGATCTAGTTTTTATCCTGGATCTAACATTAAGAAAACCTAAACCATAAAGATCTAATTCCTATCTATCACTAAACATCATTCCCTAACCACAAATCATTTCAAATCTACCATCCACAAAATCCAAGAAAAGACTACTCACACATCATGTGAGAGAAGAGAGAAGAGATGAGAAACATAAGCATGATTTGATACATAAAATATTTGAGATACAAGAATATAAAGAGAGTCACTTGATCTTAAAGATCAAGAGAATCAACTTAGAACATAAAGAAAAGTGTTGAAAAGTTGATAAGAGAGTACAAGTTTTTGTTCTTGAAGGCTAAGAGGGGGTATCTATACACTACAAGAAATCACATAAATAGCGAGGAAAGAATTCCTCGCAATTTCCTAGCAAATGGTGATTTGCGATGAAATTGCGATGAGACGACGTCAGTTGTTAATCGTTAGTCGCAAATTGCCTTTCCTCGAAAATTTGCGAGAGAAACGTTTTGCCACGTTTTGGTCGAAAAATTGCGACAAATATGCGACTGAGAATAATGCGAAGAAGTTGCGATTAAACTTGAAATCGCAAAAAATTGCGAGGAAATTGCGACGAACAAACGCAATTCCTCGCAATGTGGTCACAATATTACGCGACCAAATTGCGAGGAAATGGGTTTTTAACTCGCAATTTCCTCGCAACTTTTTGCGATTAAATTGCGATAGCGAACACCATTTTTCGATTAAACGTTTGTGCGACGCAATTTCGTCGCAAAAAACTGCGAGGAAATTGCGGCACTCGCAATTTCCTCGCAAAAGTTTAGATTTTTTAATTAATTAACAAAATGTATTAAAATAAATGAATATAATTATAAAATAAAAATAAATTATAAATGAAAATTAAATAAATTATAAAATTAATTTTGATAATAAAAATAAATGTTATTTAAAGTATTTTACAAAACAAAACAAATCCTAAAATCTAAACGTTGTCGCTCGGCGGCTGATCCTGTTGGGCTCGCTGCTGCTGCTGCTGAGCTCTACTGCTGAAGGTCAGAGGAATACCGAGCAAACTCTGGGTTGTTCTGCGCAATCCAATTGAAAAGGAGAGAATGATCACTAACCTGCTGCTCATAGTCAGCCATCTTAGACCAAACAACATTGAACTCCTCGCTAGCCGCGTTAGCTTCATCGCGTGCCTCCTTAGCAGCTGCACGAGCCACCACAAGCTCCTCCTCGACCCTCTTCAGCTTCTCCTCAAGTGAATCCGAGTAGACACCTGTATGCTGAAGACCGGATGAAGCTGAAGAGGCCTCAGATTCGAGAGACCCAACACCTAGAAACCGACCTTTCGATTGGGTAGCAAGTTATAGCAAAAAACAAGAAATGTTAGTGAACATAATAAAAAAATTTGAAAGACCAAATTATGTATTAAAAATAATTACTACTAACCTCGGCGTAAATCTTGTTCTTCTCAAATTGGAAAACACACGTAGACTGGACGGAGCTATCTGTGCACTCCATCTTTGAATTGTCTATCCGGCGGCAGACATCGATCGCGAGCTGCTCGGACTTCCGAGCTACAAAGGTGCCGTCCGACTTCTTCTTCGTCTCTTCTAGCACGCCCAGAAGATCGGGAACGTCGACACCTTCCTTAGCCTTATTTAACATATTATTTACATTATTTAAAGTTTTTATAAAATATTTAAACATTTAATTTTTATTTAAATATTTAAAACAATTTAATTATTTATTTTAAAATTTTAAAAAATTGAAGTACTTTAGATTTTCCGGACCTTGGCCATGAACGAGTCACGTTCGGCTGTATGCGTCGGCTGCGCCCTCTGCGTCTCAGGGTTCTTCCTGGCCGTAACGCACTGCTGGCTCCTCAAAATGTGCTTCACCCTCTCCCAATGAGCGACTAGTTGGAGCCAGACATCTTTTTCTATTTAGTCTGACTTCCCGTTCTCGACCCCTTGACGCGCCCACTTCTTCTTCCATCGATGTGATTGGCCCGGGAGGCGGTCTTTCACTTTGTTCTCGAACGTCTCCTTCATCCGTTCGTCATAAACTCGGTCCCAATTGGACGATTGCTGAAACAAAATGCAAACATTAAATATTTAATAATTCCAAATTAATTTGATATTAAAAAAATTAAATACTTCCGATGAACGCAATAAACAAGTCATCGAGAATGGACTAAGGCACCTTCGAGTTGCTCGTGTAAGGCCCCCTAAATTTGTGCTGGAAGATCTCTGTGACCTTCTGCGCGACCTTCACGTCGTCGTCGAACCTGAAATAAAGAAAAAGTCAAATTTGTAGATAATACAAAAATTATAAAGTTGAAAATAAAATTTTTAAAAAAATTATCAAAATGTTCCGGGAGGTCGCTGCGGGTGAAGTTCTGGCAAATCAACGCGAGCAGGACACCGGAGAAGATTCTCACAAGAAATCCCCGACGGGTGTGGTGTCGGGGCCTGCTGCGTCGGAAAGGACGGGGACGTCTCCGGAACTCGTCCTGAATTGGAAGCGCCCGTACCAGATGTCTGTCCTGGTTCCGGCCTACCTAACATCCGCAGATAGGCATCTTGTCCGAAAGGGTCGTCCTCCTGCAACATAATTGCAGAATGTTAATTTTTAAGAGTAATTGTTATGTAAAATAAAATTTTTAAATATTTTTATAATTTCATATTGATTACAAAATTATTTTAAGTTTTTTTAATTTCAAATTTAATTATTTAGAAAAATAGTTATGTATACAAAATTTTTATTAACATTTTTATAGATTAATATTAAATAAAAAAATAATTAATGAAATTTTTAAATATAATTACTAAATATTCTAATTTTTGTTCTACGTTCTATTCCGGAGATATCTAATGATTACTTATCTAAACTACCTAAATCTACTAATTATATCACCTAATTACTATCTAAACCACCTAAAAAAATTTTATCTTTCTAAATACTAACAAATATCAAAAAATTAACTTTAGAACTTACATTAAAATTGGGATCCATGGAAGAATGATAGAGAAGATTAGAAAATGCTTTGTAGATAGAGTTGTAATTTTTAGAGAGAGAGAGATTTGGGTGAGTGAAGATGACAAAGAGGTGGTCGGTATATATATATAATTTTGTTTCCTCGCAAATACTCGCAATTTTCTCGCAATTTTTGGGAATTTGGCGCTTTTTTTTCGATTTTGCGCCAAAAATTGTGAGGAATTTGCGAGGACTCGTCACAATTTCTTCGCAATTTTTGGAAAAGTTTTTGATAAACCGCGTAAATTAATTACACCCNGTTATGCGAGGATTCCTCGCAATATCCTCGCAAAATTTGCGACGATATTGCGAGTAATCCTCGCAAATTCCTCGCAATTTGTTTAAACATATATATATATATTAATATTAATTACAAGGTTTAGGATTTAGGGTTTAAAGTTTCGTATTTATCGCATATCTGAAAGTGCTGATAACTACTATGTAATCTTCCTTGACCTTTTATATAGATAATCGATGATATCGTCAAAAATGTCAAAAAACTATGAATGTTCATATGAAATTTTTTAAAAGTTATAACGTTATATATAACGTTATACGAACTTTTGTTGTTGTTTTTATGTACTTCTGAACAATCATTTATATAACTAGTTGTTTCATGTTACTTTTCGTAGTTCAGATTTTAGGGTTTAGGTTTTTGGGATTTACTGTTTTTTGTTTGATGTTTAGGGTTTAGAGTTTAAGGTTTAGGGTTTATGGTTTAATGTTTAGGGTTTAAGGTTTAGTGCTTAGGGTTTAGGGTTTAGGGTTTAGGGCTTAAGCTTTAGGGTAATAATTTGCGAGGAATTTGTGAGAAATCATCACAACTTCCTCACAAATTTGCGATGAAATTGCGAGGAGTCCTCGCAAATTCCTCGCAATTTTTTAAATATATATTAAAATTAATTACAAGTGTTAGGGTATAGTGTAATCAAACATCTCTTTGTGACAATTTCTCATAGATGGTGCTAATTGATACTGATCCAGTAAAGGAGTATTAGGCATTCATATGGTTTTCTCAGAGAGCAGAATGTTATTAACACAATCAGATACTTCGATTTCATCTATTTCCAAAGGAACAACTTCGTTTTCAAATCTCGAAGTCCTATCTTCTTTTTTTTTTACCTTCTCTTCCCCTTTTTATATTTCTTCGCATAAAATTTTTAGTTGAAGATGAACAAAAGATATTTTTATTAAGTACGTTGAAAATATTTATTAATACACAACATCAATCATCATCAGAGGCATCATCAGATAGATAAGCTGAATTTTTTTCTTGGTCCTCGTTCGAGTCTTCGTCCTTAGCTTCGTCTTCCTCCTCCTATGATTCACCGATAATGTCATTGTTGTCACTTGACGGAACATCTTCCGCTTCCCTAGATGATGGGTCAAGATGTATGACATCTTATGTTTATTCAATCGGATCAGCCGTCACTTGGCCTGCTATGTCTTCTTGTTGTGGGAACCGAAATTCTCAGTGTCAATGTTTACGTGGTTCACGGATTCTCTGTGACCAAAAAGCGATAAGATCAGATGATGAACGCCGCGATGTTTGGGTCACCGTTGACCGCCGGTGATGTTCGTTGTCGGAGTGATTTCAACGGTGGCGTCGGCGTTGCCGGCTTCGCGAGCTGGTTGGTTTTTTTGTTCGTCGGTGTTCATACCTGATCTGTGATTTAGCCAAACTGTGGGAACCGAAATTCTCACTGTCAATGTTTACGTGGTTCGCGGATTCTCTGTGGCCAAAAAGCTTTAAGATCAGATGATGAACACAAGAAATTAGGTTAAGGTTACGAAACTAAGCTGCAAAGTAAGATAAAAAAAAAAGCGTGAGTAAAACGAATATGCGAACAGTCTGCGATATTTAGGTTA
>OVAN01016087.1:0-10838 GCA_900406275.1 Anastatica hierochuntica
GCATATATTCTATAGATAATCATGATATATCCAATTCTTGGAGGGATAATCCTGAAACACATGTATAAATACCAAGCTCAAGGGTAAAACGTGTACGCATGAAAACCCTAAGCCAAAAATCAATACAACAAGCAATTCTTTTGCCATAACTGATCTTCAAGCTTAGCTAAAACGACCTTAAACCTTTGCTAAACATTCATCGACATCCAGCTTCCGTAGTGCTATAAAGAACGACCAAAATCATCCATAACAATACCTAACAATATTCTCAGTATATAACTATAATCCAATCAAACAAATCACTCGCCGCACACGGGTACTTCCATTTCCCCTTCTAAATCTCATTCTCATTCTAATCTCATTCTCATTCTCATCCCAGGTCTATGGCCCTTCTCTTCCCCCTTCCCCTTCACAATCACAATCACGCTCCCACTGGGTACTTATTCCTTCCCCCNCAACTCTGGGGTACTTCTTCCTTTTCCCCCTTTGTCCACTAACATCCCAATATCCTACCCAGAGATATATCACCATTTTAACATGCAAATTCATATTTCTTCTGCAATTCTCAAACAATGCCAATTAACCCTAATTTATCATTTAAACAGTTCTAGGTTCTTATCACATCAATTATCTTCATCTACCTATGCTCGACTTAGCGACCAACACACAACCGAACTCTAGGGGTATAGATATAACATGTCACCTAGATAATACAAGTTATATATTCGTGCCGAGACATATAGCTCGACATTGGCCAGTTTAACCCTAGACTAACGTTCTAAACTAAATCCTAGAGTCAGAGAGAATAGTGTAAACCCTCACCTTGGCCAATGCTGCATGGTAGGCTGCACTCCGATGGGCCAGTCTCTGTTGCAGGTCGGGCGCCGCCCTAGGTTATTGAAGAAGTGGTTAACCTTCCTGATCTTAACCTCTCGTTCATCTTCTTCCTCTTCCAGCTTTCCTTTTCCTTTCCGGTCCGCCATCCCCTCTGGTGTCTTCTGCTTGCCTGCCTCCCGAGTGTTGATGATTGGTCTTCGCTGCTTCCGCGTCTCAGGCTCCTCCTCCTTTCGTAGCAGCTTTCGCTGCAGCCCTTCAAGCTCCTCCAAGAGCTTCATCGGAGAGTCGAGCTCACCTTTGTTTTCCCGGATGTTGAGATTCCCATCCCGGATCAATCGCAATACTCGATGTCCTCTTCCAAGTCCTTCAGGACCTCCGACTTTGGTGTTTCTGATTCATCCGCAGATCCAAGGTTCTGATCCTCAAGAGACTTCTTCCCCAAGTTAACTTCTTTTCCAAGTTTCTTGGAATCAACTAGGGTTAGGGTTTCCTCCCCCTTCCCTCCTTCCTTCCTCTCCTCTCCTCCCACGGTGTCTCGCTCCGCCTCTCTCTCCTCTCTCGCCGCCGATCTGCTCCCTCTCTCTCTCACTCTCTCGTCGCGGCTTCTTCCTATTTCTCTCTCTCGGCCATGGCTTCTCCTCCTTTTTCTTTCTCCCCTGTGGCTCCTCCTCTCTCTCTCTCTCACTCTCTCTCTCTCTCTCTCTCGAGACTTCTTCTACCTCCTCCTCTCTCCTCCTTTTCTCCATGACCTTCCTCACCACTCCCCCTCCGTCGCCAAGCTCTCTCTTTCTCTATTCCTCCATGCTCCACGGCTCCTCTCCTCTCTCCTTCCACGACGTCATCTCTCTCTCTTTCTCTTCTCTTTCACTCTTCCTCTCGTCTATCTCCCTCTCGTGATCCTTCTCTCTCGCTCTCTTTCTTTGGTTTATGGCAAAGACACACACACACACTTTAGGTTTAGGGTTTTGATGGCTTTTGGGAGAAGAAACATAGTAAAGGGCTTGAGCTTTTAGAGTTTAAATTGAAATCAAACCTGGCCCTTTTCCTCTTGGGCTATGATGTTACAATTCTCTCCCCTTACAAAGAATTAGACCCGAATTTTGCATTTGACTACTTCCAGTCTATACTGGTTACTCTAGTGCTTCTGCGTCCGATGGGAATAGAAGAGCGTTTAAACAGAGGTGGTTTAATTCGAAAGGTAGGGTGGAACAACCAGAAAGAAAGGAAAACTCGATAACATGGCGATATCTAGGTCTCAAAACAGATAACAAAATTCCATGCTGAACTCAATGTCTAGGAAATAAAATAAGAAAAGAAACCGAATAACAATCCAAACTCTGACAAAACAAATAAATGATAAATAAATCCGTCTCTATTCCCCCAATCTCCTACTCCTACTTCTAGGCTTACTATTATATTCTAGAGCGAGTTAGATCTTGTCTCAAAATCCAATCCGGATGACGACTCCTCTTCCAGGTCTTGCTCTGGGTCTTGCTCTGGGTCTTCTTTCGGCTCTCCCTCTGTCTCCTCTTCCGATCCTTCATGGACCTCTGGTGGGGGTGGCATTGTGGAACCGCTGGAGCTGGAGTCCGAGTCGGAGACTGCGTAACGATGGCGGGCGTGACTGTTGATCTAGGGTCGGTGATGCATGGTGAAGTTGAGGACTTCGACATTGCGGGACACGTTCTTCATAGCCGTGGTTCTCGTCCTCCCGCCTCCTCTGATGACCGGGCCGCCCACACTGAAGAAAGTACAAAGTTAGAAGCCAGTCCAAAGTTGGGTTGGTGTTTTGATTATACATGTAATTTTTATGTCGCGACAAATTCTAAGTAAACATCCAAACTTGAAAACTTTTATAATTTTGAAAAACTATGGGCCTCCGGGTCAGAACCGGAGTGGCTTTTAACCTAGGCTCTTATACTAATTGTAACATCCCTAACCCGGATAGGGAGTTAACCAACCAGTACGGAGTAAATCCTTTCGCAAAACCACCAACTTTACTTTAAACGTCACTTCTAACACTATACCTGCAAAACAATTTCCAAGAAAAAGAAAAGGGAAAAGGAGGGGTGAGTAACTTCCCGACAACAAGTCACTCAGTGAGAACCTACACTAGACCTCGTCATCTAGAACCGAGTTTAGCCCATAAGTCTAAACCTAAACCGCAACCAAACAATCAAGCACCTATCGTGTTGCATAAGCAATCCCTACCATTCATGGCAACATATCATCCTCAATACCAAACAATATTCTCAGTATATAACTATAATCCAATCAAACAAATCACTTGCCGCACACGGGTAATTCCATTTCCCCTTCTCAATCTCATTCTCATTCTCATTCTGATATCATTCTCATTCTCATCCTAGGTACATGGCCTTTCTCTTCCCCCCTTTCCCTTCTCAATCACAATCAGGCTCCTGTGAGGAATTAAACTCACCTCTTAGATTTTATGAACAAGTTTAGGTTAGGGAGAGATTATGTGGGTTGAACCCCGTAAGAGCTTTATTGAACGAATGCTATCTTTATTGAGATTAATAATCGAAGTAACAGATACAAAGAGGTTTGAAACAATGACTAAAGTATTGAAAGAGGTATCAGATTATCTTTTTCAGTGAATGGTTCAATACAAAGGTTTATCGAAAATGTCTAAGTGTTTTTAGGTTAAAGATGAGTTGAAGAAGACTCTTGTTCGCCTCCTCCTCCTCCTGAATAGCTTCTTCTCTCGCCTAAAAGTTGTTGCAACCACTCCAAGATCTCCTCCTGAATTCCCAGTCAACAACCCTTTTGACCGAGTCCAGAGTTCTTTTTCTTTATTCGAGACCTGTTTCGCCAGCCCCTTGCTTAAACGAGACCTGGACCTCTTCAGCTTTGCGGATGTTTCCCAAGCCTGCTCTGATTTCGATTGAGAGGCTAACTCACAATGGATCTAATTACGGCCCATTACAAGCTCATCGTCGCCCCTCCTAGGCCCTTATCCATCATTTGAATTGGCCCTTAGATAATGAGCCAGATTTAGGCCCAACAGTTGCCCCCAGCCTTCGAGAGGAGGCTCCTCGTTTCGGAAGCTAAACATAATCGCCGAGACCTTTATCTCTTTGTTGAGATAATGATTGCTGCATATCTTCCTCGAAGATACCAATAATTTGAATCTACGGCTCAGATTTTGTTTCGTAAGATCTACTGCTCAGAAAAAGGGGAAACCGAAAAGTCTCCCCCGATTTCCAAGACGTGATTTGATATAAAGCTGCAACCATTAACTGCCAGCTCTTCCACCATCTCCACGTCTCAACTCTGTTTTCAAGGTAACTTCCCTTTACTCACACATATTTACTTTTTTTTTGTTTGCATTTATTTTTCATGCCACTACTTCCTCTGTTCATCTTCTTTAGTTCTCTGCAATTTTCGTAAAAACCTTAGTTTCCAAAAATCATTAGCCTTCAATTTCGACTCCCCTCTTTTCCTCCTACTTTCTTTCTCTAAAATTTCTTCAACCTCTCTTAATGGATCAATGGAAAGAGGGTTTCGGAGAGACGACAGCTCCTCTAATAGTTCCGGAGATCATGAAAGTGAAGCAAGAGATCGGAGAAGAGTTGAGGAGAGAAAAAGATAGGAAGGCTAAGGATTCAATCGCTCACAGGGTGGCAAAATGATCCAAAAAGGGTGACGGCTCTAGCGGCAGCGTCTCCTTCGGCCCTCACCAGTCCTCTTCTTTGACGGATAAAGAGGTGGTTAACCTCATAGTTCAAGCTAGAGGCTCGAAGGAACTCGCGAGAGCTTGTAGTCCCGACGAAACCCCTGAGAATGTTCCAGAGGGTTGGTTTTGTCTCCACGAGAAGTATATTACTAGATCTCATCTCAGACTTCTTTTACCCGATTTGCTGTTAGACCTCCTCGATTACTATCATCTTGCTCTTCCTCAGCTTTGTCCTTCTGTGATAAGGCTAATTAACGGCTTCATCACAAGGTCCAAGGAGGAAGGGATTACCCTTGAGTTCCGTGACATGATGAGCCTTTACATGATCAAGGAAAGTACTTCTAACAAGGGGGTAGTGGTACCTACTACCTTCCTTGTCGTCAAGGTTTAGGTGTTTTGAAGTTCTTCGGTAACGATGAGGACTGGAGGAAGAAATACTTTTATGTTAAGGTTGACCCTTCTACGGTTCCGATAGGTCGGAACCTAAAGAATTCTTGGTCTGACGCTTACGGTTAGGGTCTTTAGGCAAAGTGCTTACTCTTCCCTATTCTTTTGTGACATGTTAACGACTCTATTTACTTAGTAGGTATCGAAGACCCCCCACAACTTTCTAGGAAATTTACAAGAGCCTTGCTCCGAAGGATGAAGCAAAGTCCCTCCAACTGGAACGCCTATACGACTTCTAGGATTGGCGCTGCTAGATTCCCAGAGCTATATAGAGCTAATTTTCTGGCACCTGTGCCTGTTGTCCAATTGCATGGTAACTAGCCGTTTTCAGACTTTACTAATTTCTTTCGAAGAGTTTAAGCTTAGCCCGAAGGCACCTAATGCTAGTATTCCTTGTTTGCTCTCTTTGAACCAGTTTCTGAAGACGACGTTGTAGTATCAGTTTCCACTGAAGCTAGTACCTCTGGAACTGAGAAAACTCAACAACCAAAGATGCCTCTTCAACCATCGTTTCGTGCCAAAGGCAAACAAGCCAAGGCTGCAACTAGTTCTCGTGGGAGTGACAAGAATCAGGGAGGCTCGTTTCTCAGCTCCCTGAAGGAGGTTCTTGATGATGGAACCTCAAAAAGTGTAAAGGACGTTGCTCCTATCACCACTATCCATGATGCTTCGCGTGTTCAGGAGGTAGCCCAGGGCTAGAGGTCCAGGTGGTGGATCCGAACCTCCAAGCTGCTAGGGACCGTCCAGAGACTGAGCCTCCGACTAACAAGAGACCCAGAACTGATTATGGGGAAAGAACTTCCAGGTCCTCTTCCTCTTCTTGCAGAGGAGGAACCGTTGGCTGGAGTTTTTCACATTCAAAGTGAGGGTCAATTCTAGATGACTCCTGGTGGCTTGGAACGCTGATGAAGCACATGAAGAGAACTAGGTGCACTCTTCCTTCCATTAACAACTTGACTAATAGAGATGAATACATCGAGATTGCTCACTACTTGGGTCAGGTATGAGGTCTCGATAACTTTCAGATTACGTACATTCTTTTAGACATTTAGTTTATTGCTTCTTGTTTCTTATGACAGTTAGCTGGAGCTATCAACAGAGCCCATCTAAAGCTTGAGGACACTGTCAATGGCACTCCTAATGCTGGAGAGCTAGCTCAAGTCACGGAGCTGTTTAGAGCTAAGAAGGAGGACCTTGATCAAGCCAAAGCTCAAGTCTCTAAGCTTCAAGCTGAGGTAGGAGAGTTCAACTCCCTCATGACGGCTCTCCAGGGGAAGTTGAGAGCCAGGCCCTTGATCTTAAGGTGAAGAATAGGCGGATCTCTGATTTAGAGAGTGCTCGAAAAGTCGTTGAGCAACAAGTCCGAGAGCTGATTGCATCCTCCCAAGATCACCAGAAGAACAAGGAAGCTGAGATTAAGCTAGCCACGAGGAGGGTAAGAAGGAAGTTGCTGATGCTTACAACAATATCCTGGTTTCTGTTAAAGAAAAGTTTGTTAAGAAGAAGGAAGAGGTCTCTCTCCAGGTTTATGCTCATGAGCTGTAACCTAACACTGATCTCTTGAAAGAGATGCTAGCTAATGAGATCAAGAATGCTGAAGAAGAGTACAATCACTTAATGGCTCTGCTACCTGAAGCCACTGTTGCTTACGAGAAGGCTTAGGTTTCTGACTTTTCAGTCAGTAAACTACCTCTTCCTCAGCTATTCGAGAGCTCAGGTACTTTTGAGATTAATACGTTTAATCTGGCTTTCTCTGGAGAGTATGGTTCTAATCTAGGTTTGGTGGAACATTGTTCAGCTCCAGTCGAGACATCTAAAGGAGGTAACGACAAAGAGGTAGAGGAAGAAGATCCAGCTATGGGGACATATGGGAATGGAGGGGATGGAGTCTAAGGGCTAGAGGCTCTTTTAGATCATTTTAATTTAAGTTTAGAACTCTTGCCCAAGGGGCTTTTCTTTGGTTGCTTTTAAGACTTAACAGCCTGTGGAGGCTTTTAAACCCTTATCTTGTTTTGAATCTTTTAACTTAGTAGCCTGGGGAGGCTTTTAAACCCAGGTTTCAGATTAAGCTTTCGTCTTCTTTTCCTTATGTCTTTGAACTAAAAAAAAATATTATGATCTTCTTTAGATGCAAGCCTTTATAGATATGAGGTTCCGGAAACTCCTAAGTAAGAGGTTTTGGGAACCTTTTATAACATATTTGAGGGACCTCTCGAGACAGGTCTCAGGTCCGTCAAGTGTCATATTTCGAAGTCGATGTTGAGAACAGATCTCATGATTCTTGAGCAATTGGTCTTATTATATTTGGATGACAAGTATCTTGATGAGAGGTCTTAGAATCTTAAGACAGGGGATCTCGAAACTTGTTGACAATAGGTCTCGTGACCTTCGGATAAGAGGTTTTGGGACCTTCTGATAAGAGGTCTCGGAACCCGTAGATAACAGGTCTCAGAACCTTCTGAAAAGAGGTCTCGGGACCTGTTGATAACAGGTCTCGGGACCTTCTGAAAAGCGGTCTCGGAACCTGTTGATAATAGGTCTTGTGACCTTCGGGTAAGAGGTCTTGGGACCTTCTGGTAAGAGGTCTTGGGACCCTGAATTGGTGCTAACGATGTAGAGACTTTTAGGAACAGGTTTCTGAGAACCTGAAATTGTCGTTAAGGATTTTAAAATCTTAGGTATAGGTTTCTGGGAACCTGGAATGTTGTTAAGGATTTTAAAACCTTAGGTTCAGGTTTCCGGGAACCTGGAATATTGCTAAGGATTTTAAGACCTTAGGTTCAGGTTTCTGGGAACTTGGAATATTGCCAAGGATTTTAAGACCTTAGGTTCAAGTTTCTGGGAACCTGGGATATTGCTAAGGATTTTAAGACCTTATGTTTAGGTTTCTGGGAACCTAGGATATTGCTAAGGATTTTAAGACCTTAGGTTCAGGTTTCTGGGAACCTGGGATATTGCTAAGGATTTTAAGACCCTAGGTATTGTTTAAGGATTTTAAGACCTTAGGTTCAGGTTTCTGGGAACCTGGAATATTGCTAAGGATTTTAAGACCTTAGGTGTTGTTAAGGATTTTAAGACCTTATGAATAGGTTTCTGAGAAACCGGATTTATGTGGACAACTGCTTTATTGATGAAATTTATCGAATATATTGAGATACATTGAATATAAAAATGCTGAGAGCCGTAGGCTCTTTTGGCAAGTATAGAATGTTGTGATTCTTTGGGCTATATGTCTTGGTTCAAACATATGCCCCCTTTGATTATCATAGAAAGGATGTTGAATGAAGTTGGGCCTGCACTCATGCCGGAGCTGCCTACGTACCCTGCCGAGGGATTAAGCCTAACGTAGTTCAAGGAGGTTGTGGTACCTAATGATAATATTTCTTCAGGTTTATGGCGTTCCATGATCGGATTTCAGGTACCCCGGTTCGTACCTTTAAGAGCTTATAGACGCCGGGTCGTACCACATGGATGATTCGATAAGGACCCTCCCAATTGGTTCCTAATTTCCAGGCACCTCGTTCTTTGGTATTATCAAAAACTTTCCTTAGTACGAGGTCACCGACTGCGAACTGTCGGGATCTTACTTTGGAATTATAATGTCGGGCCATTGCTTGCTGGTAATTTTGAATGCGAAGCAATGCTTGATCTTCGTTGAAGGCTTCCAATTGAGGTTTCGGCTGGGACAATGACCTCCATCCCGTAGGCTAAAGAGAAAGGAGTTTCCTTCGTAGCCCTTTGTGGGGTGGTTCGGCATACCAAAAGCACTTCAGGCAACTTATCGGACCAGGATTTCTTATTGGTTCTGAGGCGTCTCTTGAGGTTAGCTAATATTGACTTATTAACATCCTCTGCCTGGCCATTCCCCTGGGGATATCGAGGTGTTGATGTGGTGAGATGAATGTCCCATTTATCGAAGAATGCTATGAAGTCGTCAGATATGAACTGTGATCCGTTATTAGTTACGATCTTGTAAGAGACACCATGACGACATATGATGTCTCTCCATACGAATCGTTCCACCTCGAATTTGGTTACCTGTTGGAGAGCCTCAGCTTCTACCCACTTGGTGAAATAATTCGTCAAGACTAAAAGGAAGCGAAGCTTCTGCTGTCCTTTTCCTGAGGCTACTAGTGGTCCTACAACATCCATGGACCACCTCATAAAGGGGTACGCTGCAGATATCGAGGATAGCTTTTATGTAGGCTGATGTATAATCGGGGCATGTCTCTGGCATTTATCGCATTGGGAAGAGTATACTTCGCAATCAACGATTATGGTTGGCCAGAAATAGCCTTGCCCTTTGATTCGGATGGCTAGAGCTCTGCCACCAGTGTGGTTCCCGCAGGAGCCCTCGTGTACTTCATTCATGAGCCTGATAGCATCGATGCCATGAACGCACTTTAGGTAGGGTCCAGAGACGCTTCGTTTGTAAAGGTTGGAGTCGGTTATGCAATATCTTGCGCTTAATGCTTTGAGCTTTCGAGCCTCCCACTAATGGGGGGGGGGTTGTACCCTCCAATATGTATTGCATAATTGGTACTCTCCAATCTTCTCTTCCCATGATCTTGTCATGGAGAGATAATGGCGGTTCCTGCTCATGCGCAGGCTTCTGAATGTTTTCGTTATGAGGTATCGTGCCCCCGGAGGTATCTCGAGGACGTGGTTTTGGGGAACCTACATGGTCGAGAATACCTTCTAAGTTCGAGTTCGTTTCAGGAATCTGGGTCGTGCCCCCGGAGGTACTGCCGAGAGCTGAAGGGTTTCTGGTCTCAGAAGTATCTACTGCGTACACAACCGGGTCCGGAGTCTGAGTCGTGCCCCCGGAAGTATCTACTGTGTACTCTCCTGTCATTCTCTCGGCTCGCTATCAATTTCGGCTTTAGTAGCTAAATCGATACTGGGTTTTCTATATCTTCAACAGGTATGACTCGTTTTACAAGGGGATCGGATGTCGAGGCCAAGGCTGCCAAAGCGTCTGCTGAGGAGTTTTCTCCTCGTGGAATCCTCATTAGCTCAAACTTACTGAACTGTTTAGTGAGGTTTCGGACAACCTTGAGATATACCCCCATTCTTTCATCCCTCGTTTCATATTCCCCGTGGAATTGGCTGGCTACTAGTTGCGAGTCGTTATAAGCGTTTAGCTCTCAGATTCCGAGGCTTAGAGCCAGTTTTAACCCTGCGATCATTGCTTCGTATTCGGCCTCATTGTTGGAGGCATTGAAGCCAAGCTTGTAGGACTGCTCGATGGTTTCGCCAGCTGAAGAGGTCAGCCTTAGGCTGATCCCGGAGCCTTGTCTTGACGAGGCTCCATCGACATGTAGGCTCCATTTAGGAGCTACTTACTCTGCATCTAAGTGCTCGGATGCTAGCTAGATGACAAAGTCTGCAAGGACTTGAGCTTTTGCCGCTGTTCGAGGTCTATACTCAATGTCATATTCACTGAGCTCTATGGCCCATTTGGCTAATCGCCCTGATTGGCTAGGGCTATGCAGAATCGTGCGCAATGGCTGTGAAGTCATTACGATGATTGAATGCGATTGGAAATAGGGTCGTAGCTTTCTGGCAGCTGTTACAACTGCAAGAGCTAGTTTTTCCATAGCAGGTGTGAGGGATTAAACTCACCTCTTAGGTTTTGTGAATAGTGTTTAGGTTTAGGGAGAGATTACGTGGGTTGAATCCCGTAAGAATTTAAAGAACGAAAGCTATTTGTATTGATATTGTAATCAGAATAAAGAGTACAAAAGAGGTTTAGTGTAACGAATGATCAATGAAGGAAAATGAGAATATCACTTAAGATCGATAGAACAATAATCAAGAAGTAGGTAAAAAGTCTCTAGATTGAAGATCAGTTGAA
>OVAN01016088.1:0-10837 GCA_900406275.1 Anastatica hierochuntica
TCTTTAGTTGTTCGCGGAAGGATAGACTTCGTTGAATGATAGTTATGTCTAAACGATGACTAGTCAATACGGAGGTAAGTCTAGAAGACGTTAAGTCTTGACGGCGGTGAGTCTAGGCGTTGGTCGTGTTTCCGAGTAAGTCCGATTAGAGATNTACGATCTTGGACGTTGATTTCGAGATGACCATTTTTGACACCAACATTGCCTTGCAAAAATATTTCACCTAACCACATAAGTAAACAAAAGCGTTAAACTTTCTCCCTAAATCCCCACAGTGACTTCCCAAGCCTATCCATATTTTAAATCTCAAACCTGCGAACTCAATGTCCCATCATTCAACTCTTTAACACTCATTAAATAGGGCATAAGTTTCTCATCAGAAATCAATGTCAAGAAAGGGTTTGGTATAGGGAGGATGATTCAAAAGGTGGTGTTAAAGTGTTTTGGGTTCTCAAGAGTGTGAAATAAATGCAAGAAATTATGCAAAAACACAAGCGAGACAGATCTATTGATAACTATACTTCCTCTACTACCTAAGCATGCTATTATTAACCCCAAACAACCAAAACAATGTATGAAAATCAAATTCTTGGAAAACAAAAACTAAATAATATTGAGACAAACATATTTTCTGGCCCCCAAACATGTGCAATTTTTTATTACATTTTTTCATCTTTTTTTTCGTTTTTTATTTTCTTTTTCTTTTTGTTTTTTTCATTTTATCGTGCATATTTTGGGTATGGCCAAAGTCCTTTACAATATAGATATCAATACAACATTAAAAACAACCAGGGAAAATGAATCAATCACCATCTTATGCTATCCTCACATAATTTTACTTTTAAACTCAAGCATAACCTGAAAAGACAAAAGAGATGCCTAACCACCTATCATTCCACTAATTAATCCTAAGCAGTAGAGTATGTTATGTCAATTCTATTCTCTCCATTGTTTTTTCACATGTGTGCACATAGATTAAAGATACGAAAGTGAATAAAGTTAGAAAGGAGGAAATATTAAGGAGTGGTACCAAACTAAAGATGAGTCTGGCCATTCAGGAAGAAAGAGTGGTAAAAAGGTAGGACATTCCTGAATATTAATGGTTCAATCCCTCACAAAGATATTGAAGAGAAAAATTAAGCTCAGTTTAAAAATCCAGATAAGATAGAGTCAACATCAGATCAAGTCGAATCCACAAATAGAACTTTTTGGTAGGAAGTTCAGCCAAAGGTTCGCTGGCTTGATTGTACTACAACCTCTGCAACAAAATGTTCATTTTTTAAAAAAAATAAGGCAAATAATCCACATTCATCATCAGTTTACGTCATAATCCCTACAAATTTTGAATCAATAAAAAATCTGGTTTTGAAAATTTTTCGAAAACGACTCAAAATAACAAAAAGAACAAACGAAAAAGTCATTAGTAACCAACACCCTCCCCCATATTTACTTCAAACCGTCTCGATGTGAGAATAAGAACGAAAGAAGATGCAAAAAGAAATATATAAAAGAAAATGTCATAAAGAAAGAGAAGATAGAGATGATACGCTCAGTTACCTAGATGGATTCCTGGTAAGTGGTATGATTCGTTGCTTTGTGCTTGCCATTCTTGCAAAAATCAATCACTCGAAAACTAATTGAGAAAATAAAATAGACTAACACCTGATATATACAATGTTAACACTAAAATTGATGTAACAAGTCTAGCAACCATGTTTTAGCATTAATGAAATCACTATGAAGTCCTAAATTATCTCATGAACAAGCAATCATCAAACACAAACTTCTAAAACTCAATTCTCATTAAATTTATCATGAAGAACACCCTCTTTCAGAAAAAGCATCAACCGTAAAGAAATTCATCACACATTCACCTAATTCATGCTTCTAAACCATCTAGAACAAAAATCATCATGAAATTGCAAGGTGAAATCGAATTCCTCAAAAATTTCCCATTCCTAAATTCTCAAATTCCAAAACTTCCAAATTCTCATTAAAATCTCACCCCAAATCTATTTCTAATCATCATAATCATGCATATGAACCATTATAAAAAAGAAACACAAGAGAAAATCAAGTTCAATTTGAGTCTCGCGAAAACCCAAATAGAAAATCCAATTTTCGTGCAAAAAATAGGAGATAGAGAGAACATACCTTGCTAATTTAGAAACCATTAGTACTAGGTGAAAGAGCTCGAAAAACTGATCAAGTTAGACAATTGAATCACAAAAATTAGCTAAGTATTGAAGATTGTGCAAAACTTTGAAAAATAAAGAAAAATTGGTTGAAGGGGATAAAATTTTTGTGAAAATTTTGTGGTTTTGATCTTTAAAATCGAGCTAAAAACTAAAACACGTTTTTCGGTTCAATTTAAGTGAAAATAAACTAGAAATAACCAAAAAAATCAAACTTGGTTCCCGTGGATGGGTGATCGATCGATCTCCCTAATAGATCGACCGATCACATTTTGCCGCATGGGATCGATCAATCTGGGCAAAGTGTTTTGTCGAACACCCTTTGTGCTTTTTTTTTTGCTAAAACCTTAAACACTCGTAACTAAAGCCAAAAATTAGTATTTTAGTGAAACAAAAAAAAACTAAATAAGAAAGATAATCTTACCAGTGGGTTACCTCGCACTATGCATTTGTTTAAAGTCATTAACCTGACTTTTGAAGTTGGGTATTAGCCCCGGTGAACATGGAAACTTGCTCCAAAATAAGTCATGCCGTCAAACATCTTGAGATTCAAAACACTGCTCATGAGACCCTTAACAGCTTCCAGACCTTTTTCTTTAAAATCTGAAGTGAGAATAGCTCGTACTTTTGCAAAAGTCTTTGATGTTCCGTTGCACCTTACCTTGTACTCAATTGTACCACCAGAAAAACTCTGAGGTATCAACATCAAATGAGGATTGTCCTTGATCCTGTTGCACTTACTATTTTCCTTAGCTTTTGTAACAAATTTCTGTGTTGTGATGCAAGAGTTTCCACCCAGGACTTCCGTGACCTTGCTCTTAGTGCTCAAGTCATCCTGAGAAACAGCTACATGCACAAATCCATCAATTACACTAACACAAGAAGCAAGATGTGTACCGTTGTCTATGGGCACAACTTTGTAGTAGACATTCTTCTCAAAGTTTGTAAAAAAGATCCTCTTCTTAGGCAAATCAACCATCGCTCTTGTTGTCGCTAGAAAGTCTCTTCCCAGAATCAATGGTCTATCATAACCATTGCTCATCTCCACTGCCTGAAAATCAGTAGGAGCAAGATAATTTCCAACTTTCACATCTACATTATTAATAGTACCTTGTGGGGACTTGGTGGAAGAGTACGAAAACTCAAGAGTCAACTTAGGAGAATCTGTAACAAGACCCTATTTTTCATCAATGGCCTTTGACATTAAACTAACCGTAGACCCAATATCACATAGAAAATCTGTGAACTCAACCACTAAAATTGAGAACGGTAATTCAAACTTTCAGGGTCATCGATCTTAGAAAATTTCTTCATCAGTGAAGATAAATTTCTAGCCTTGATGAATAATGCACCGATCTTCTCCACTGTCTCTCTTGTGTTCTTGAAGAACTGATTCAGATGGTAGTGCTCCTAAGCATCTTCAAACGACGTGTTAGGAGGGATCTTTTTACTCTTTTATGAAACTCGGCTAGAGTCTTTTCATTAATAGGTTCTCTCAGATTTTGTGGCACTACGAGATATGGCACTTTAGGAGTGTATTTGTGCTCAAGAATCGTAGAAAATGAGGGATTCTTTTCTGAGATGTCATCAACTTTTGCAGCATCCTCCTCATCAGCTTCTTTGTCATTCTCAGATTTGACAGCATTGCACTGTGCTCTAGGGTTCACTTCTGCTTTCCCAGGAAGAGTTCCTAGAAATCTCTTAACTGCTTCAGCAGTCTGAGCCAATTGGATATCCATCTTCTGCACATGTGCAGCGAGAGATTCAAACATATTATTGAGGTCAGTTTACATTCCTTAAACCTTGGAATTAGTGATCTTTTGTCCCTCTAAAAGTTGTTGCATCATAGCTTCAAGTTTATTCTCCTGTGGGGCTGGCTCTTGCAGAAAATTTTGAAAGCCAAAGATATTCCCAGATGTCTGATCCTTGACATGAAAACCTGGAGGATAATTATTCTGACACGGATTTTGCAAGCTCTGAAAAATATTGAAAACTTTAACCCGAGTGTTACACGTATTGTTTTCATGCAGATCCCTACTAAAGAAAACATGCACCCGGATTCTGCACAGACAATTTTCCTGAAAAATTATTTGTGCCCGAATTTTGCACGAACTGTTTTCTAGCAAACTGTTGAGGAGGATGAACCTGATAGAATCATATGTTCTGATACCCCATGTAGTTCACCTCGTCTTGCTCTTCAGACTTTTCCATAGCACAGATTTCAGCATTTATATATGTCACGTCCTCGCAAAAACTCACATGCCTCTGCATGTTTTCTAGCTCTTCAGAAGCTGAGCCACCATCTATTTAAATTCAGAAATTTGGGCACTTTAAGAAGTTGCCCCTTTGATCCCTTGGAATAGTCAGGACAATGGTTGTTGTTATTGGCTGTCAAGTTCTCAATCAGCTAATAGGCATCATCTACAGACTTTGTCATGAAATATCCATTGCTAGTTGTATTCAGAGTAGTTGGTCTATCATCAATTCCTCTATAGAAGGTATTTAGTAGGCATTCCCTAGATAACCCATGGTGTGGACAATCTCTGATGTACTCCTTGAAACGTTCCTAAGCCTCAAAGAAGGATTCAACTGGTCTCTGTTGAAATACTGAGATCTTGTTCCTCAGCTAGTTAAATCTAGACTTGGTGTAGAAGTGGCCAAGGAAAGCTCCTTTGACCTCATCCTAGGTTGTTAGAGACCCTTGGGAAAGTGACTTGAATCACCTTAGAGCCTTGTTGGCTAGAGAGAAGGTGAACAGATTACACTTCAGATAGTCAGGTGGAACCCCGTTAGAGCTAGTAGTACTAGATATCTCCTCAATCATCTTTAGGTGCTCCATCAGATGCTCCTCAGCTAAGCCATAAAATTGATTCTGCTTCACCAACTGGATGATATGTCCCTTGATCTCATAGTCATGCCTCTTAATAGGCGACAGTCTTATGGGACTTTATTCACGAAGAAGGCCTCCGGTGAACGAAATCTCCAATGGTGGGTCTCCTTGGTTTACCCTGCAGTAGTTGCTGTGGAGGAGGTAGCTAATTCTGATTGTGATCACCCATCACAGCTTGAGCTTTTTATTTGTTCTTCTGTTTTCCCATTCTACTCTTGCTAGTTCCTTGTTGTCAAATGCAATCAAATATCTAGAGCTTTATCCACTTTTTATCAAGCACCTGAAACACCAAAGAAAACAAGAAAAGAACGCATAAGTAGTATCAAATAAAAAGAAAAATCTAGACTAAATCCTAGGTAAAGTATCGAAGGTGTTATTTGGTCCCCGGCAACAGTGCCAAAATCTTGATATCTCATATTTTAACCAAGAGAACACCCTGCAAGTGCACAGAAAATCGCAGTAGTATTTTAGGGATCGAATCCACAGAGACCTAGTTTCACAATAAGACACATAAGTTGTTTGTTGGTTTTTTCGATTGCAAGTAAAATAAAAGCAAATATTTAAACGATGTAAAATCAATGAACTAAATGGGTCAAGCATTAGGGCAATTCGTAGGAAATCATATCATGAATGCATAAAGCTTATCAGAGAATCAATTAAGCATCATTCTCGAACTCAAAACACAACTGTATAGAGAGCATAATGAAATTAATAAGATAATAGGGGTTTAGAAAGCTTCTCTAAAAGTTTGTGGCTACAGAGTTTCTTCTTCTCAAAGCATACAATGAAAAAGCTCAAAATTCTGTAAAAAATAATGTATCTTAACCTTATTTTCATCTTAGGTATTTATATAGGGCTTTGGGGTCTTTTCTGCAAAATTTGAAAATTCTTGGGCAAAAAAGAATTTTTCTGAAACTGGATAGAATGTGTTTACGAAAATGGACATAAGCTTTGATCGCACCGTTGGTTTGTTATCAAACCACCTGCATTTGAATGCTAACTCATGTGGCTATCTTATGTCAACATTTCAGATCGATCCAATGGTGGAGACTTTTTCAAAGAATGCTAAATGTCATATTCATCAGCATGAGTCTGCATCTTCATAAGTATATTCGAAAGACTCAAAACACACCAAAAACACCATTAGAAGTTTGTAAAAACCGAGTTATATCACTTCTCTTTATTGAACCGATGAACGTAATCTTTAAGGGTTTCACTTTCGCATTTTTTGACGTGGTAGAGGTCCTCTGAGGTGCGTTGAAAGGTGCGTCTGCTAGCGAATTGTTCAAGAAATTGATTGATTAGCATCGCAAAGGAGTCGATGGAGCCGTTGGCTAGATTAGAATACCAAAGCAGTGTCGATCCTGTGAGACTTGCTCCGAAACCTTTGCACAAGCACACTTCTATGTGCTAGTAGCTGATGGGAATTGTGAGCATGTGTTGGCAATACTAAGAGATATGCGTGTCAGGGTCTGAGGTTCCATCGTAAAGTGGTACTGACGGCCAGTAATCTCCTAGGGATTTCTAGTAGGGCGATGGCGTCAGAAAAAGGGGTACATGCGTAGGAGTTGGGAGTGCTCTTGATTATTAGTGAAGCCAACCCTGGTAGGCGCTTGATCATGTTCTCCATGATTTCCAACCTTCCCGTTAGCAAGGCTTCTACCCCAGCGGCCTCGTTAGCATTTCCTTCATGATGTTTGCCAAGGCCAGCATGATGGTAAGAGCCTAGAATTTGGGTAAGGCCTTAGCTAGGAGTCTGATGTGCCCATGCCTCCCTAGCAACTTTTTTTGTTGTCTCGTCTAATGACTACATTGATGGAACCCTCTTCTTAAATTTGAC
The DNA here is from genome assembly GCA_900406275.1 of Anastatica hierochuntica. Classification (NCBI taxonomy): domain Eukaryota; kingdom Viridiplantae; phylum Streptophyta; class Magnoliopsida; order Brassicales; family Brassicaceae; genus Anastatica; species Anastatica hierochuntica. Next base: position 6,926 of record OVAN01016088.1, read on the forward strand.
ACATCCCTCCCCGTCGTCTTCAGTATCTGATTCCTGAACGTCTCTCTTTAACGCCAAGGTTTTGAGAGTCGAGTTTTCCTCTTCTACCTCCTTCAATCGAGTCTCGTTCTCTTTCAGCTTTTCGGCTCGTCTCGTACTCTTTGAGTTTTGCCGCAAGTGTAGTATCTTCTGTAGTGTCAGGTATGCCTTCCTTTAACTGAATCGTGGTTGCATTTTAGGACATTGATTTGTGGCTGGCACTCTTCTCTGGTCCCGAAGAGCTGCTTGATTCATTCATGTTTTTTCTTTTATTCCTGTTGAGATCTCTCTGCTTCTTCTAGAGCCAAACTATTTAGGGCTTTTTTGGATGGTTCTTAGAGGGAGAGAGAACAAGAACAAAGATGTAAAGCGATCTCTTTATTGATGTATAAAATAATCGATTACAATGAATGAATTCCAAGTAAAAGTTTGTATATCCTCGAATTAGGGTTCTTCCCTTTGTATTTATAGTATTCGAATAAAAGTATTTCCATATTCTTTTATGGATAACTTTTAGTTTCGCGTCTATCTTAATTAAGAGAAATATTTCCATTACTCGATAAGGCAATAGTCTTTATCTCTAAGATTTAAATCATTAAAGGGGAATGATCGCTTAGCCATGGCTCGTGGCCATAGCGTAGCTGTGTGTCTTAGGCTGAAGCATTTGTTTACACGTTCTGCTAAGGAGGTTAGTTATGTACCCTTGATCTAGTTAAGTATATGCTCTGAGGGAATAAATTATTCCCTAATAACCATCACTGGTTGTATACCATCGATGGGATTGTTGATGATTAGGGTAATAGAAATTTGTCGTCGTGTTCTACAGATTTTTCGAAGAAAAGGTGATGATGATGAACATGTTATGGGTGTTGGACAAGATTTTGAGAAAAAATGGTGTTGTTGGGGAAATAAAAAATATCTTATGAGTTACGATTTTTGAGGATGTCTCTGAAGGGAATAATGTATGAGAAGAACAAAATAGTCAAGAGGAGAAGGAAAACTTTTGTTCTTAAAAGGGAAAAGAAGAAGTGGAAAATGAAAATCCATTTGTTTACTAGTAAGCGTATTAAGGTAAAAACTCAAGAAAATTTTCTAATTGTCACAAAATGTGTATAGAGGTGAAAAGTTAAACGTGCATGTAAAAGTTATAAACTCTTATAAGTAAATGAGTTTTCAACAAAAATATCCTTCAAATAGTTAATTTATAACTTTATGCTCAATCTCAAAATTTATGTCGTCAAATTAACCACCAAGTTTCAATCAGTTCACAATATGATCCCTCCATGTATTGTATAACCCTAGGAATTTAGGTTAACCTAATGGAAGTTATTTGGTTATTTCAATTTCTAATAACTTAACTAAATAAAATTTCGGTTCATTTAGAACAAATAATGAATTTCTACCGAAATTAACCCAATTCTCTAGTTTTCGATCAATCAAACTAATAAAAAGTAACTAATGGTGCACTCTCAGAATGTTCATCTTAGCAAATTAAAATATTCTTAGAGATTACCACATCAACTCACCCATCCAATACACTCCCATTTGACCACGTGGAAAAATTTAATTTCTTCACAAATAACCAAATTTACTTTTTTTGTCATGCCAATGATTCCTCTTTCCTCAAATTATGTTATGAGAATAATCATCTATCTTTATTTCCAAAGAGTCTCATCCCCTTCATCTTCTTCCTCTCTCAAGCTAAATAAAATTCTTTTGTTCCATAAGCTTGATAAACTAAAAAGTTCTTTTGTTCCGCAAGCTTGAAAAACTAAGATTTTATGATCACATAATCTGCAATCGGACAATTTCACGGTGCCCAGTACAATATCCATGGCTTATCCGATCTTATACCATGCTAGATTTAGAGCCACCTGATGCCTCTCAAGACATGTATGAGGACTCTATAATCAATGGTGCCAATAGTGGAGGATTTGATTCCTTCAAAGATCTCACCAGAGTCATAGAGTGTTTAGTATCACACGAGTTACAACTTCCTCAGATGATCTTATCACAGCACAAACAATTTGCTTGGTTACGGACCGGGAGATTTGGTTAGTTTCTACAATTTTCATTTTGGGCCAGTTCGATACTTTAAATTAAGTAATTGCTCTTTCACTGATTACTCTACTTATGATATATCATGGCTGCTCAACATGATGCAATCAACTCATAGATCGTACGATGATTCAAGAGAATGACATGTCTAGATCCATGTCCATCATCCTCCATATGAATTGATCATACAAGTGCCGAATTTGGATTGGAAGCAAGTCAATTCGCGGAAACTAGCTTCCTCAACAAAGATTCGTCACTTAATTTCTTTCCACAAGTGAAAGCCAGCCATTGCTTATTTCTTTAAGGCTCTCGCCTTTAAACTCTCTAGCGATCTAAAAGGTATAACTCTACAAGACCACACAATGTTCGGTTTTTAGGATATATGTAATATAGTGTAGAGTTAGTTAGACATACACAAACTTAATTCATTTTCCGTGTGGGGTTTGTTTATGGGAATAGGTGGTGTTCTTCACGAACTTAGGGACGGAGGCTAATGAGTTGGCACTCATGATGGCCAAATTTTATATTGGATGTCAAGGCATTGTATCGATTCGAAATTGATATCATGGAAATGCAGCTGCAACAATGGGGGCTACTGCTCAAAGCATGTGGAAATCCAACGTCTTTCAGGTATTTACATACAGGTTGTGTCTTTGTCATTTTCTTGATCAAAGTATATATAGTTTTGTGTTCTGATAGCTTTTGGTTTTGTTTTGATTTTTTTTATGGAAGAATGGAGTTCATCATGCTTAAAACCCATATCCATATAGAGCTATGCTTGGTTCCGATGGAGAGAAGTACGCAAGACATTTGCAAGATCTCATACAAAATATGGTACTCTTACCCTACTGATTCCCTGACGCTATTGCAAGATGCGCTGATAAAAGATGAATCATAATCCACGGCAACGATCGGGAGCAAGAGATGTGTAGATGCGGTTCCGATAAAAAACACATTACATGAAACAAAGAGGGATTTATAAAATGATAGCACAGTAGAAGAAGAAAAATAAAGATACAGTTATGGAAGAGGAAGTCGCCAAGTGTGGATCAATCCCGCATTCTCAGTGTACCGTGGCGGAGACAATACTTAGGTGAAGAAAGGAGAAGCATCAACAAAACCAATAGATACTATTTTCGTACCGTAGATGGTCAGTGCTTATGACTCCAATATGCTTGGCAAGGTAAATTTGTTCTCATGTTATTATGCTCTTAGTCGCATCTCCTTGAGCTTCTTTATAATCTTCTGTTTTTTTCCTATTTCTTTGTTTCATTGCACCAAATGCGACAAACAATCTCTCTATGTAGTGATCAAGAAACCTCTTTTTTTGAATGTTGATTTTTTTAGTTCTGTTTCCTTATAACTTCTAAGGAGCTCTTGAGCTCACAACCAAAGATTTGTTTGTGTTTGTGTTTGTGTCAAGGTCTCCGGACACTAGCAAAGTGAGAGACAAGATGATTTATGCGAGTTCGAAGGATAGGTTCAAGCTAGAACTATATGGAATTCAAATAGATATTGATGTTTTCAAAAGTTGCACCAACTAAAGCAACAAAAAAAAACCCTGCAAGGGGCCTTGAATAAGTTTGCTTTTGTTTTTTTTTTTGTCGTCAATAAGTTTGCTTCTGTTAAGAGTTACCTCTTAACGATCATGAAAACTTTTAACACCTTCACCTTCATTCTATTTGGGTCTATTGTTGTCTTGCTGATGTGTTTCTTCTATGAATTATGAGATTGTGGTGGTATGCAATCTTTCTGTCAATATATACAATGCTTGGAAATCAGATTTGTAACACCCCCGATCAGGATTAGATCAAAGTCAACTAATCTGTCGTGCAA
>OVAN01016089.1:0-10835 GCA_900406275.1 Anastatica hierochuntica
TGTAAATATCTATTATAAATGATGCAATACATATAATTTGTTGTAGTGAAAAGTTGAATTTGTATTGTTCTAACACTCAATTATGATTTTAGTTACAGGAGGACGCTATATCTCAAGTGGAAGTTGCAATAGATTTCAAATGTTACTAAACCCGGATCTACCAGAAGTTGAAGATTTCAAGCTAAGGTTACGATTGGTTTTTAGAATTCTTATGTTTTTTAGTGGATAAATGTTTATATACCTTATATGACGAGATAACATTAAAATGTTATTACAATATAATTACAGACTTAAAGACAAAAGACAATGTTTAAGGAAAGCATAATGGAAAGAAGAATATTATTATCGAAGATGACAACTTTCAGTCGTTTATGCATCGAAAGTTATTTTATTTTATTTCAATAAACGTTATTTTATTATAGATGAGTCAGTTTTTTTTTGTTATGTTTGGCAACTTTTCTAATCTTATTATTCTCATACGTTTGGTCTTTAAAAGTTTATTATTATAATGTGTTTTTTATTATTCGGATAGAGGGTTTAATCACATCCTTTTAGTTTTGCAATTAGCAGTAAACTCACGAATTCTAGAATTCGCACTCATAATGTTTATTCATAAATATAAGGTATATATAATAGGATAAACAATAGATAAATACATTGAAATAAACTAAAAAATGGATAACCAAAATTGAGTTGTAACACAAATAATTTATCAACGAATCATACACTATTAACTCTTAATTTTGTAACAATTAATTAGTTGTGTTTCCATATATTAAATATAGTTTGAAATCGGATGCTAAAAAAAATTTCGGACAAATGGTGATGGTTTTTGAAATCATCATAATATACTATTAAAATATATTAAATACTAAACATATTTGGATCAACCGTGATATTGATATTAACAATAATAAGGATAACCACATTTATTAATCAGATAAATAAAGAAAAATTTTGTTGCATTCCGTGTAATTGTTATATAATTGTTCTATAATTGCATTTTCGTGTAAATGATATCCCTATAATTTAGTAAGTAATGTCCATTTCGTAAACTAATATTGTCAATATATGGAAACTATACATTTAGTATATAGTTTTTATGGACATTAGTTATTATATTGCCAAAGAAGAGTAATTTACATATGCAATAAAAATCCCTTCGTATTTCTAATAATTGGTATTTACAATATACTAAATTAAATAATTACCTAATTCATAATATCGTTCTCATACTATAAATGATAAAGTCTAGCAGTATATGAAGCTATAAAAAGTTCATTGAGTCAAAATTAAGGGAGAGAAACACGATTTATCAACTTCGTTTCCTAAGCTTGACTTTAGTTCGCTATTTTATACAAACTAATTGAGTTTGTACTCTTTTACAACCTTCGGTTTGTACGCTATATTCTTCCTCTGCTTCTAGACTTTGGTAAATTTCCATTTTCTAATTTGATATATTGAAAATATGATTTGTACAGACAACAAGAGGTCGACATATTTGTTTCTTCGTGTTTTTATGTGTAGAATGACCGATATTAGATTTTTTTCGAAGTTATCAACGTCGGAATCAAACCTCGGAGTTAAATTGGTTTCGTAACACCGTTATTATATATCATAAAAAAGTATGTTTCATATATTTCAAGAATACGAAACAAAGTTTCAAGGATGAAAAGGAAAAAAACTTATTGAAAAAGATTGTGGAAAAAAGGTTGGATCAAAGAAAACTAAAGAAAGTAAGTCCTTCAATTTTGTTTTGATATTCGATGCGAGTTATAAAATACATATTTAGAATCACGTTCAAATTTACCTTATTTCAATATTATCGGATTTCATAAATGACGAGAATATGCATGATTCAACTTTTGCACAAAACTCATTGTTGATTAATGTACCGCCTACTCCAAAGTCAACAATCTGTCGACCGTCTTTTAAAAACCTCACTAATCTGGTTTTTCAGAATATTTTACCACGTACATCGGTAAATAACACGATAAACACCAATGCAAGTTCATCTCAAAATTCAACCCCATTTTCAGAAGTGTTTCAAAGTTCAAAGCATATGCAAACAAAACTATCAAGGTTTGAAAGGAAAAACAAATTGGATAGCAAACGCACATTGGGCGTGACGAATTCTGGTAGAGGTTAGACTTGATTAGTTGTGTGATATATAAAAAAATTAGATATTTAAATATGTTTTTGCTGTTTATTTACCTAATTACTATCAACATGTTTAATCAATGATTCTACAGTGACCAAGATTTTCAAACCTTTTGGGACTCAGGCTCATTCCAATTCGATTATTATTAGTGATCAAGGTGAAGGTATCATTTTTGTTGCAACAATCTTTGTTTTTTAAAACAAATAAATACAAACAATTATGTAATATTATTCCTTTATACAAATTTTAGGTAAACATACGACCAATAGAAGTTCTCTTATTAAAGAAGTTATTATGAAAACACAGAAAAATACACAACACTCGATTTAACCCACAGGTAATTTTATGCAAAGAAATTTTATGGTAAATTTTGATTTTATTACTAAAGTTTTGATTGATCTAATAATGTTTTCTGATTTATTGCATGCGGAAAAACTAATATACAATATCATAGTATAATTGTCGTTTTGTTTATGTGTTTATAAAAATTATATCAAATTATAGTTGTTCAAGAATATCCGATTAAATAATGTATCTGATAAAAAAAATTTATATATATATATATACACGACGATATATAATTGTTAAGTACGGAAATTTTTGTAGAAATGTGTGTATATATATACAATAAGCTTCGGTCAATTTAGTATTCGATGATAAGGTAACTAAATATTATTACCTTAGGCAGAGTTTATAATATATAAACTTTCATTAGTTGTTAATTTAAGTTGGTAAATTATAAGGATTTGTTTCTAAGCAAACACCATCGATATGGACATTAAAGATGGTTAAAGGCGGTCTGTCAGGCGACTTACATTCACCTCCATCCGTCAAATCAAAGGCTAACACAAGTAAAGGTAAAACTCAATATTATTAAAATTGTTTTTCCTCCTTCGTATTGTAGAGCTTAATTAAGTGTTTATTCTCCAAAATCAAGTATCATTACGTTTGTGATTTATTACACTTTTCTTTTAACTAAAAATTGTCATTACGTATGTGATTTATTATCTTTCACACTAAAGAATCTACTAAAAGTTCAAGGCATAAATCATCAACGATACAAAACTTGAATCTACCTATGTAGTGGACAATAACCATGAAGGTAAAAATATTATTGTGTTTATTGTTTGTTATGTCTAATTATCACAATGTGTTTACTGAGACTATACCATCTAATTAACATATTTTAATGTCAAACAAACATTTTATAGATATGCATAACCGAAGAGAAACCCATCAATCAAATCCCTCAGTACCACCATGATTTGTAGTTGAGGATCATCCTGGTGGTAACAATATATGTGTATATATATATATATATATATATATATATATGTATATGTATATGTATATATGTCCGTAGTTCAGGATCATATAGAGAGGATTTTTACAATAATTTACACTATGAGATAATTATATCTATGTATTTGCGTCAAGTATTTGTTTGTAGATATATTTGTTAAACATGTTGATAGTATGAAATAGATTTCATTGTTAACTAATTACTGTAATGTTTTATTAAATTTGCTATCTAACTTATTATGCGATTCCAGCTTACAATAATAGATATGTTATGGAAAGTGAGTCGGAAGAAGAAGATGAACATAATGACATTCGAAATGACCATGAATATCAAAATGGAGGGTCTTCAAGGAACCAACAAATACAAAACATTTCAGAACATGTGGATGGTATAACCTCATCGTTAATTATCATCGGAATACAGAGAAATGGTAATTATCTTTTTTGGATCTATATAACATTTTTATATGTACTCTTATTTACACGTCAAACAATTATTGATGAATACTTTCAATAGATTCATAAAGTTACGTTTAAACACAGGCTACTACGACGCAGGAGATCCAATATATAATTGTACACATTGTGCAGCATATATGTGGTACGGTGAAAGAATAGGGAAACAAAATCGGCGTGCAAAACCGGTTTTTTCAATGTGTTGCAAGCATGGTAAGGTTATGCTTCCACGGCTCGCAAATCCTCCCACTAAATTGATGGGTCTGTTGTGCAAAGGAGATGAGTTAAGCAAGCATTTCCGAGAAAACATACGCGCCTACAATATGATATTCTCTTTTATATCTCTTGGAGGAAATATAGATCATTCTATTAATAATGGTCGTGGACCATTTGTATTTCGATTTTCCGGTGAGGACAATCATCGAATTAGTGATATATTTCCTTAGCTCGGTGACAGTCCTAAATTTTTGCGGCTCTATATCATCGACACAATGAACGATAATAAGAATAGGCTTGACGCATATGTCGGGTATATCTTTTACGTACTCATTTCAAAGTATAACGAATATTACGAAAATATTAATCAATTGGAAAACAATACTTACGGTAACTAAACGTCCTTTTTATTTTTTAATAGGTCTGACCGAGCAGGCACTGCGAAACTAAGAGAGAGAGTCGTGATTATTCTGAAAAAATGTTAGACGCACATAATCCTCACGTAAAAGCTTTCAGATCAGCAAAGGACATATTTGATATAGAAGGTTCAGCTGGTTATCGGATGAGGTTGATTGAAGGATGACAATCCGATGGACGGACCCATAACCTTCCAACATCGAATGAAGTGGCGGCTTTGATAGTTGGGGATTAAATATGGGTACACGTGATATTGTACTAGAGAGTACTTGTGGGAAGCTACAAAGGATAAGTGAATTACATCCAACTTATTTGCCTTTACAATACCCATTGTTATTTCCTTACGGGGAGGATGGCTCCCGGTTACAAATACCATTAGGTTTTGAAGATACTACTGGTAAAAAAACGAAAGTCGATTACCATGCGCGAATTTCTAGCATACAGAATTTTAGAGAGGATTGGAGAATCGCCTACGATAACAAGTTCAGGTAGAATGTTTCATCAATTTCTTGTGGACGTGTACACAATGATAGAATCAAGTAGATTACATTTTCTGTGGCACAACCAAAAAAAACTTCGATCCGATAATTACGACACTATAAGAAAAGCAGCTACTCTTGGTGGTAATAATATGACTGAGCAAGGAAATAGGATTTTCATACCAGCGAGTTTTGTAGGAGGAAAGAGGTATATGAAGCAACACTACTTTAATGCAATGGCGTTTTGTAAGTACTTTGGATATCCGGATCTATTTATCACCTTTACCTGCAATCCAAAATGGCCTGAGATTACAAGGTACTTGAAGAAATATAATTTGACCACAAAGGATAGACCTGACATTTTGTGTAGAGTTTTCAAGATGAGTTAGACAATCTTATCGCAAAGCTGAAAAAAAGGAAGGGTCATATTTTGGAAAAACAGCTTCAGGTACATTTCTTTCACTAAAAACTTCGTCAATTAAATTACAATAATATTTACCACAAACTACCTATATTATATTTATATATATCAATATTCTCTAATATAATTCCGTAATACTTTTGTTGCTATTTAAATCATAATTTAAATATCGCCTTAATTTGAACAAGTATGTACACGATTGAGTTTCAAAAAAGAGGAATGTCGCATTCTCATATACTACTTTTCATGGAAAAGGATTCTAAATTTCCTACTGCGGATGATATAGATAAGATTACCTCCGCCGAAATTCCAGATAGAATAATAGATAAAGACTTATATGAGATCATTGGAGAGTGTATGATGCATGGACCATGTGGTCCAACAAAAAGGGATAATGTATGCATGGTTAATGGCAAGTGTTCTAAACACTTTCCCAAGCCATACAACGTTGTGAAATCAATCAACGCAAATGGATTTCCAGCCTACATGCGTCGTATTGATGGTAGGTTTTTTTAGAAGAACAGATTCAAGTTAGAAAATGGATATGTTGTTCCATAGAACAGAGGACTTATGCTTCGTTATCGCGCTCATATGAATGTCGAATGGTGCATACAAACAAGGGTTGTTAAGTATCTTTTCAAATATATCCATAAAGGACCTGATTATATTTCAGCCGCGATGGACAAAGAAGATGAAGATGGCGTTGTAGATGAAATTAAGAAATACTATGACTGCAGGTATTTTAGCAATATCTTATATTTTGTATATAAAAGAAATTTCATTTTACATTTTTTCGTTCACATCTTTCTCCTATTTATTGATACCTTCAATAGATACATTTTTGGATGCGAAGCTACTTGGCGAATTCTTGCATTTGCTACTCATTTCCGTACTACCGTTGTTGAGAAACTTGGATTTCATCTACCGGATCAACAGATGGTGTTTTATGACGAAGACTAACCAATTGAGAGCATACTCAATAAAAAATCGTAAACCAGTCCATGTTTCTGGCTTGGATGGAAGCATGCAACATATATCCGGAGGCCAAAGGATTGATATATATTGAGTTTCCTACAAGATTTGTTTGGAAACAATCAACGAGGGAATGGAAACAGCGTAAAAGAGGCTTCGCAATAGGAAGGATTGTGAATATTCATGCATCATGCAATGAACTGTATTTTCTAAGAGTATTGCTTAATTGGGTAAGAGGACCGACTTCTTTTGAGGATATAAGAACCGTTGAAGGCTTACTTTATCCCACTTTCAAAGATGCTTGTTATGCTTTAGGATTGATGGATGATGACAAGGAATACATAGAAGGTATCAAAGAAGCCAGCTTTTTCTGTTCAGGTCGGTATACAAGAAAGTATTTTGCGCGTATGTTACTATGTGATTGCTTATCTCAACCTCATGTTGTGTGGGAAGCTACATGGGAATATCTTAGAGAAGATATCCTTTACTATATGCGGAAAGAAACAGGACGACCTGGTATGTAATTTTATCCTACTTTATAATTTTTTTAGAAAAATTAACATGCGATTATTTATTTAATTATTTATAATTTCTAGAAATGAACTTGACCGTGGAACAAATTACATCGCTCTTGCTGAAATTGAGAATATTTTGCTCAATCGTTCGCTTGGGAAATGGGACAAGATGCCAAACCCAGCCGATTTTAGAAGTTATGTTGGTAATCGTCTTATTGATAATGAGCTCAATTACAATCCGGAAGATCAATTAAAAGAAAATGAAAGACTTCTTCAGATGATTGCCGATGAGCAACGAGGAGTTTACGACCAGATCATGGACGCAACTATAAATGATAAAGGTGGTGTGTTTTTCATTTATGGTTTCGGAGGGACTTGAAAAACATTCCTTTACAGAACACTCTCATCGGCCATCCGATCTAAAGGTCTAATTGTCCTCAATATTGCATCCAGTGGAATTGTTGCATTATTGCTAGAAGGAGGTAGAACAGCAAATTCAAGATTTGGTATTCTGATTGATGCTGACGAGTTTACTACTTGCAAGAAAATGAGTCCAGGCTCAGATCGCACGGAACTGGTTAAAGAGGCAAAATTAATCATATGGGATGAAGCGCCTATGATGAGTAGACACTGCTTTGAAAATTTGGATAGAAGCATGCGTGACATTATTACATCTGCTGAGGAAAAACCTTTTGGCGGTAAGGTTGTCGTGCTTGGCAGTGATTTCAGACAGATATTACCCGTTATTCCTAGTGGAGGTAGAGCAGAAACTGTTTTGGCGGCTCTAAATTCATCATACCTTTGGGATCATTGCAAGGTGTTGAAGTTAACAAAGAACATGAGGTTGCTTGCAGGTATTAGTGATAACGAATCAAAAGAGCTCGAATCATTCTCAAAATGGATATTGGATATTGGAGATGGGAAAATTAATCTGCCTAACGACGGTCAAGTTCAGATCAAAATCCCTGAGGATTTGCTGATTAAAGATATCGTGGAAGTACCTATACAAACTATTGCAAAAGAAGTATATGGAGAATCATTTCAAACGTCCAGAGACAAGGACTTATATAGACATATAATCATTTTGAGTCCTACAAACGACGAGGTGGATAGAATAAACGATTACATGCTTACTCAATTGCCAGGTAAAATGCTTTTAAATAATTTCATTTAAAGCATCACGATTCAATTAATATGTGTTCTACTATTATACACGTTTATCTTATGATTTTCCAGGTGAAGAGAAAGCTTATTTAAGCTCTGACAGCATTACACCATCAGATACCGCAGATGATGAATATGTGGTCTACCCTACAGAGTTTTTGAATAGTATACAAATTTCTGGACGACCTAGACATTGTTTGAAGCTTAAGTTTGGTGCTCCTATCATGTGTCTACGTAACATTGATACTAAAGGTGGTTTATGCAATGGTACTAGGTTAATCGTCACTCAGCTAGCGCGTCATGTGATAGAAGGTAGAATAATAACAGGGAATAACGTGGAAGGAGACAAAGTTTTGATCCCAAGGATGTTCGTCAACCCACCTGAAACCAAATTTCCTTTTAGAATGCGCCGAAGACAATTTCCTGTGATGTTAGCTTTTGCGATGACCATCAACAAAAGTCAAGACCAAACATTACAAAATGTTGGTTTGTATCTACCCAGACCAGTATTCTCTCACGGGCAGTTATACGTAGCACTTTCAAGAGTTAAATCGAGATTGGGTTTGAAGATCTTGATAACCGATAAAAAAGGAAAGCCTCAGACAAAAACAATGAATGTAGTCTACAAACAAGTATTCCAGAATATTCTGTAGTTTACGGTAAATTAATTTCTTACATTTTTAATTCATATTATATAATTATTTTTAAATTAAACTAACTATAAACAAATGTCTTTTATATATATTATATATATATATATACTAAATGTTTTTTATTTTTGTAGGTTTACCTTATGATTAATGTTATACAATTGTGCACTTAATTTGTTTTAGCACATTACATTATTTACTTGTTATTTCATACTTTATAATGATACATATTTCTAAATGTCAATTATTGGATGTTCTAATATTTACAACCAAACATAGCATTTTAAACATCCACATTACATACTATATGATAATATGAAAATGTTTAAAATATAAAACTCTTCTCAAATTAGAGGCTAGTATACAAAAATTAACAAAATTCACTCATGTTCGCGTAGGGTGTAGACCAATTACCTAGTTTTTTTCGACATGTGAGAAACAACAATTAAAGGATTAATCTGCTTTACTCAGCATATATAAAATTTGTAAACTTTGATTTGTGTTAATTGTTTTACCAAAAAGACAACACGTGAATGCTTTGACTGTACGTTCCATTTTAAAGTCAACATCATACATTTGGCATTCTCAAACATTTCAAACACTAATATTAGATGTCCAACCATTACTTGCCACGTAGATCTCCCACGTCTCTATAACCAATCAAATAATAGTCGTGATGACTTTTAAAGAGAAACGAATCAACCAATTTTTTAAAAAAATAAAAAGGAAAACCCAAAGACGAAAAGGAGAGTTTTTTTTTCTTCTTCGGCTCGCGATCTTCGTCAATTCGATTTCCCCTGTATCTTCTTCTCCGGCGTAATCATGGTATAGTTTTGATCTTGATCTTCTTTTTACCATAACCCATTCTTACGATTTGTTTTTCTTGTCGATTGGTTCGTAAAGTTTGTTTCTTTAGGGCTAAAAGTTACCCCTTTTTTACCTCCGATCTGATTCTGCATTTTGTGTATTCTACCAAATCTTACATGGCCATTGTCCAATTTCTGTCTTAATTTGCATAAAAGTAGATGAATGTTGCCATGGATGTTTTGTAGTGTGTATATAGGAAGGAGATTGTGATTGAGATTGAGTTTGATTCCAGAAAAGAACCATTAGGTTATCTTATCTGCATTGATTAATTGAGTTTGGGGTATGTTGCAGACAACATCAAAGAGATTAGCAGACAGGAAAGTGGAGAAGTTTGATAGGAACATTACTAAAAGAGGTTTTGTTCCTGAGACTACTACCAAGAAAGGAAAAGATTACCCTGTTGGTCCCATCCTCCTCGGCTTCTTTGTCTTTGTTGTCATCGGATCTTGTGAGTTTACAAACAAACCACCATTGATTCTTTGAGTTTGGTTTCAACGTTTCTTGATTTAGAGCATGGTTTGGATTCTGAACCATTTGATTGTGCTTTGTGTATGCATATATGTTTTACAATATGTGTATTTGACCTTCCATATTGTTTTGTTACAGCTCTCTTCCAGATCATTAGGACCGCAACTAGCGGAGGCATGGCGTAAACCGTATCACATTCAAGCTAGAAGAAACTGTTTTCAAAAATGGATGTCTCTCTTCTTCTTGACTTGTCTCTTTTTACCCTTATACTGTAAAATGTAAACCGACTTTCTGTTAAGTAGTTTCATGTTATAAAGGATTTTGAGTCTTTTAAAAAGTATCTGATCGTTACCTTTTGCTGATATTATCCATCCTTTAGTTGCCATTGTTGTTATACTTTTGCATTCGTGTTGACTTGTCTCAACTCGGTTTGCCATATGTGCTATGGATTACAAATACTGTTTAACGATTTGCATCTGTTGCCGAATAAACTTACGCGAGTAGATAATCCGGTTTAAGGTTCGGTTTTTTTCCCGATTTCGGTGTGTCCAGATGAGGAAAGTAGCCATTGGAATCGGTCGTTCGTGCTTCAAGTAAAGAAATTGTCGCGAAGCTCGAGTCTTGAAGAATATAAAAGAGAATTTATTGTTGATTAGATCGGTTCATGGTTGGTCATATTATAAAATGGTCAATTTTTGTTGAACCGTGGATTGGTTCCCTCGACTTTTGAATCCCGAATTTATTTTG
>OVAN01016091.1:0-10835 GCA_900406275.1 Anastatica hierochuntica
TCGCAGTTGATCGTCGCGAATATCGCCGCAAAAATTATCGCCGTAATCTCCCAAAATCGCCGTCGCTAATAGTCGACGATAAGAGAAAATCAGAAATTAGGTTTATTTTAGTCTAAGGGTATAATGGTCTTTTTCATTAAAAAGGGAGGTGTAAAAATAAAANAATTTTTTCAAGCAGGGATATTTTTGAAAAACAGACAATACAAAGGTGTATTTTTGTAAGTCTCCCTTAGAAAAATATAATTTTTTTGAAAACTAACTAAAATTCAGAAAAATAAAAAATAAAAAATCAGTAAAAATATTTTAGAAATTAATTTAAGGTAAGAAAATTCAATTTGAAATATTCTAAATTTAAATCAGAAATTGAAAAATAATGAGATATTAAACATTTGTAAGATACTAACTCAAATATGATACTAGCTTAAATATTATAAAATATAAATTAATTGAAAATTATCAAAATTTGAAAAATAATTCAAAATTCAAAATCTTATAAGTTATTAATAAAAAATAATTTAAAAACTTTGATGGTTCTTTAGAGAATGAAACTATAGAACCATAATTTAAAAACTTTGATGGTTTTTTATAATATTTAAGCTAGTATCATATTTAAGTAAATATCTTACAAATTGTTAATATCTCATTATTTTTTAATTTCTGATTAATTGAAATTTAGAATATTTCAAATTGTATTTTTTAATTTAAATTAATTTCTAAAATATTTTATTGAATTTATGATTTTTATATTTTTCTGAATTTAATTAGTTTTTGAAAATTTTATTTTATTTTCAAATTTTTATTTTATTTTTTCAAACTTTAGTTGATTTTTCGAATTTTTATTAATTTTTCGAATTTTTAGTCTATTTTTTGATTTATTATTATTATTATTATTTATTTTTATTAATATTTTAATAATTTATTTAACACCATTAACTTTTCCATTAACTTTATTGACGGCGTGTACGCGGAAACCATGTTGAAGGTTTATAATGATAAAATTATCATTCTGAGGGTTCAAAATGTTAGTGAAAAATTATGAAGGTTAAAAGTGTCAGTAGGTGTCATTCTGAGTGTTTTTATGCGATTTTCCCTTTTACTTTATGTACACTTAAGATTTATTTTCATTGAAAACTTTCACACTTCGAAAGATAAAATTTCACATTTCTAAAGACTAACAAAGTCGAAAAAGGGGTAATGAGTCAGTATAATTTTATTTTTTTGGCATCTAACTAATTAAAAGGAGCTAATAGTCTTCTTTTAAACTATCCACCTTTGCTATCTTTGAAGCTACACTAGAACGCCACGTCACCACACTATTAAACCGTAAAAACCCTCGCCACGTCACCACACTATTAAACCGCAAAAACCCTCTTCTTGCCGCATCAAAGTTCAAGAAATAAGAAACAATAGAACACCCATTAAACGCAAGTGCATAATTACCATGACGATTTACCTCCCTCTAAAACATTAAACGAGGCTTTTAATGAGCTTTTCATGTCTTTTTCTCACGTCTGACGATTCAATTTCAAAACCAAATCCTCTTCCTTTATCTATCACAATCTTCTTAGTCAACCTCAAATCTCATTCTCAATCAACTTAGCTCCTCCCCCTCTCATTCTCCTTTTCAACTATGGTTGTTTGTTGTCCTTCCCTTCAACCCTCCGATCAAGCTAGGGATTGATTTCTCTTCAACATTCTTTTGTCTCTCTGATCCAGGTTCCTAACCCTAATGATGCTCTGTTTCTTTCTCTCTCAATTTCGCCCTTTTGATCTCTCTGTTTTGATTTTGAGGGCTCTGATTCACTTACACTATAAATTTTTTTATTCGTCTCTGAGTCAACTCGGTGGATTCTCTGCTAATTGCCAAACGGAGCAATTCGAGTATGATACCGGTGAATACGAGGGATCAACGGCTTAGATGAGTTTGGGACGATATCGACGACCCGAAGCCAGAATAACCAGATACAAGAATATAGAGCATGAGTCTGTCCGAATTCGAGTTAAGCTGAGTTGTAAAAATGAGCTGTTTTTGCTTATAGCTTAAACCGGAACTAAAGGTTTATTCTTCATTTTAAACATAGAGATTTCCTAATATAATTTTTTTTAAAGCTTATAATTTCGTTTGCTTCAATAGATGGATGTTAGCAAAATTGTGTGCGAAGGTCCAAGATGGAGTCTCCATAGTAAAAAGGTAAATATAAACAAAAGATTCAATGTTCCAGTTAGACCATAGAAAGAGATTTACAGTTTGAACTTTCTCAAAGGTAGGTGTATAGTGATCTAGCTGTAGATTATTTCAAAGTGTTCTTGCTAAATGTTCCACCCACCATTCTCAGCCTGTGAGTTTCTCTATACGAGCCTCTTCCTAACATTCAAATTATTTTTGATTACATGTTTTCTTTACACTGTAGGGGGTACTTGCAGGTTTTTTTTCTTCGACGACATTATAGGCTTTGAGATCACATACATTTTGGAGCTTTCAGAACCCTTCATTCATGTGGTTCGCAGTTGTGCCTTTGTTGTATATCTGGCTCTATCCATCACCAAGTTGATCGTCAAAGACTTCTTGATCGTGGTAAAAAACCATTACTTGGGTTGCAAAAAGAAAAATTAAAAAGTGACTCCTTTTTGAATGTTCTTTGTTTTCGGTAGGGTCGTTGTCCAAACTGTTGAACGGAGAATGTCTCCTTCTTTTGAAAAATTCTATCAATTTCCAGTGATGATAAAACCAACGCTGTCAAATGCTCCAAGTAAGATTTTAGAGTTAGATATGGTTTCAAAAGTTATAACACATATTAACAGGTTTTGAATCTTTTGATCATCTCTGTTTTTTGGCAGTTTTTTAGCTGTGGAACCACAATGAAGTATGACTTGGGTTCTGAATAAATCACATTGCCAAATGGAAGCCAAGCTTGAACCCTTTGAGTGTGAGGTACACATTTCAGTTCTATTTAATTACTCACTTTGATACAAATGGAAATCTGAGACGGTAAAATTTGATTTTTGAAGAAGATTTCTTCATGTGTAAAAAAAGACTGAAAGTTTGTAAGTTCTCTTAAAAGCTTCAAGCTTGATTATTATGGTACGATAAACACTTTCTTTTTATATATCTTGAGTACGATGATAAACAACTACAACCACTATCTTTCTCAAACATATTACACGTGTACATCTTGGTACACAAAAAGCATGTGCATTATATTGAGGATCTCAAACTCTTTGTTTGTGATTTGCCTTTTGGTATGATGGTGTATAGTTTTGTTTGGAAGTGTATGTCATTGTCACATGCATGTGAAGACCAACATCAAATTGAGCTTCGACTGAACCATTTTTCTCAAATATTACAGTGTAACCATTTAATTGAGGGAGCAAGAGACGGATGGTTATCAAATGCAAATGTATGCGCCACAAAAAGGTGACTTAGCATACCTGCCCCATTGGAGACTGGAGCTTCCCGTCAGATGTAAACAATAGTTTCCAGCAGCTCTTCCTCACGAGTTTGCTCTCGGAGATGAACCAGAGCAGAACTTTTACTTGCCTCTCCAGAAATGTGGCCCCAAAGATCCACCACTCGTGTTCTTAGACATTCCATAGTTTCCATCACTCCCCATCTTATCCGGATCATACCTACTGAATTTGTTATTTTCCAAAGTCAACGATTTATGGAGATTTGGACCTTCATAGTTGTTGCTTCCATTATTTTTTCATTTGGCCACATCTCATTCTTCTTTGGCAGACGACCTTGAGCAAAGCTACTAGGATTTGGCTAATACTTTTAGTTATAAATACTGACAAAAATTAGTGTTCAAATATATTCTGTAAAAAGGTTGGTATTATTTGATGCATTAACATCATCAATATTTTTTGTTAGTTAACAAGGAAATAAAATTAATCAAACGATAAGTCAGTAAAATTTTAAAATTTTGAGATAGTGATTTCAATTATATTCACTTACAACAACAAGTTATCCCAATTAAAATCTTTTATACTTAAATTAATTTGTAGAGAAAACTTATAAATAGTATATTGCAACAAGTGAGTAAAGTATCAATTTTTTTGAAATACATAAGATATTCAATCATTAATAACCTCAATAAATTTATTAAAAATAAAAAAGATTACAATCGCACATTATAATGCATTCACCAATTTTGTTAATATGTAAATGATTTGATATATTATTGGTTTATTTTTCTGTTATAAACATTGAACAACTTTGTAAATTCATCCTCATTATAATTTTAAAGAAAATATAAATTAATTATATTATTTCGTTAAGATAAATTTAAAATCATAAAAACAATGATGATTTTCACAAAACAATATTCAACTAGAGATTCATCTGTGCTAATGTTATATAATTTATTGGAAAAATTACATAAAAATATACAAAATATTTTTCAGTTACCAATGAAATTCACCAATTCTTGATATATCCATGATAGTTTATCAACTATTTTTTAACAATTTTAAATCGCATACTATTAACTACATACCTATTTAAAGTGATGATACTAACAACATTGTAAGTTATACTTTTTCATTAAAGATTAATATTTGATTGAATTTAATATTTTTCATAAGAAACCTAATGATGTGAAAGAAATGTAAAATCAAGACCATGGCTAAAAGCTGAATAAAGGGTCTTTTGGATCTAGAAGTCTTGATGGTGAATGAAAGCCTTGATGGTATATAAAACACAAAGCCTTGATGGTGAATGAAAGTTATTATGGAGATGAAGGTCAGTGAACCAGTTTGGCGCCTGGCCACGATTTTGCTGTAATTGTCAGCTCATTTTGGCCACCATGATTCTTTTATCTTTTGGAAACTATTAACTGAATGTGAAAAAACTTCAAGAGGTTCTACCATACCGTACCATGATTCTTCGTCACCTTTCTTTAATTCCAAAAGTTGTTTTTGATCTTAACGTGCATGTCCTGCAGTATTTCTTGAATAAAAGTATAG
Organism: Anastatica hierochuntica; assembly: GCA_900406275.1. Classification (NCBI taxonomy): domain Eukaryota; kingdom Viridiplantae; phylum Streptophyta; class Magnoliopsida; order Brassicales; family Brassicaceae; genus Anastatica; species Anastatica hierochuntica. The sequence goes on from OVAN01016091.1 coordinate 4,966, forward strand.
TGAACTATTTAATGAGATGTAAACGAAGAGCTCATGATATAGAAAGAGACGCTATCAAACCAGATAGAAACATTGGTGAATTACATCACCCCAATGGTTACTTGACGTAAATAAAACTCAGCATTGAAGGTAAACCAAATCAACCAATAAATGCTCATATCTTTTATATATTAAAATTTCAACACTTGATTGTCAATTTTCTGAAAGAAATAGATGCATCGCCTTCTTGGTCATGCTTTCTTTGAAGATGAGAAACATAAACTTTCTTACCCTTCAAATTAGTTTGCGTCGGATGTTGTAGCTAGAAGCTTTCATATGAGAAGATTTCATAATGGGAGATTTATGCAGAGGACGCAAGCGAAAGTTTATTCACATTGCATGTAAGTTAAGTTACGAAATTTCCCTTCTGCATTTTGAAAGCAAACGTCTTTTGGGTTTCCTTGGTGTTGTATTATATTGTCTTTAAGATTTCAGTTTTAGTTTATATGTAGAAAACATCTCACAAGGATGTGAGTGCTTTCAAAGATAAAGTTGCTAACTTCCATCTTACTTTTTGGGCATTCAACATCTTTCACATCATTAGGTTTCTTATTGATGCTAGGGAAATAAATTTTAGCTCTTAAGTGGTTATTTGTGTCATAAGGAAGAAGACATTCATAGGAATATGCCTTTCTTCTTCTTTATTTATAATGTAGTTTACATTTTATATTCATTATATTATGTTAATAGGATATGTATTATTGTTTAGTATACAAAAATTGTTTAAAAACTTAAATCTCCTGCAAAGTTCAGGGTACCTTTTATGTAATTCTACACTTTGATAATGTGGTGATCTTATTTAATAATGAATTATTATTTCCATGTTTTGTTTTGTATATGTTTTGTTACCTTTCATTGCTTTCATGTTTTACCCTGCATTCTAAAAATCTTATTGGTATTTATGCTGTCTGAGAATATTTTCTTCCATAGTGTAATAATACTAATTGACTTACGGATTGTTAAGTATAAACTGTGATTATTCAACTTGACTTTAGGTCTACTTCTTTCCTGATGGATCATGAGGCAATATACTTCACCATTGGTATCTTCGCATGATAAAAATAGATCTTTTGGTTGATGCAGAGAGATAATGTAAAGCCACAGTGAAAGAAGATTGAAAACATGGATATATGTTTCAGCCCGACATTGAAAATATAAAACGATTTTTTTGCTATATTGCTCTGAGAGCAATTAAACGAGTGGAAATCATCATGTTGTTATAATTTCATAAGAGTGCAAAAAATTTTTTTTCCGTAATTTGATTGTCAAAACAAAATCCTCTAACGCTAATAAAATTTCTTTAAGGTTGACTCATCGGGTAAACATTTTCCATAACCCATTTACGAAAAAAAACAATGTCCAAAACAATTTATTTTGCCATAAAGGATACAAACACTTATGTTGTCAATCTATGTTTCTTATACTTTTTCTACTCTCTATAGGGGATAAAAAAATTTGGTGAACTTATGGGCAAAGAAACTGATGAGATGGTTCGTAAGTTCCCTTATCAAATCACACTATTAGTGGAGTAGAAACTGCAACTATTGCTAACTACAAGAGCTAGAAATGCAGAATGGTTTTCGTCTAATAAATATAAATTGCTAGGACCAGTTTCCGGGCGGACTGTGCTTCAAATTTGGGTTGTTATTTTAAATATATTACAAACTTCTACTTATATTTTAAATATATTTTTGGTATTTGCTTAAAAATATAAATAAAGAAATATATGTTTTTTAGCCAAAAACTATCATATATTCTACTAAAAATGATGTTAGTGATTCAAAAAGAAAAAGATGATATGAATAATTATTTTTTAATAATTTTAAAAGATAAAGAAGTTAAAATATACCATATAAACAAATAAAAACGAATAAAATAAAGACTAAGCTTTTAATTATATATTTTTTATTTATAACATTAAACATAATTTTAGATCTGTATGAGAAAAAAATCCATAAACCAAGATAAATTTATACATAAATACAAATTTAGAAGATAATTTAAAAATAATTGCTCTTTCAAAACTGTGTGGGAGTGTTATAGGACGAACTAAATTTTTGTTAGTGTAGATTTAGATATGGGGGACAAAATACCAAATATGAGTTATGGCTTCTCAGCATTAAGTTTCGTATAATCAGTTTCCAGATGAATTTGAGAGTTTTCTGAGCTAAGTCTGAACAATGACCTACCTGAATTAATCCATATAAATGAATCATGTCACAATTCAAGTGCATCAAATAGCTCTCATCCATAAATAAGACATAACCAAACTTTAACCTTACCACTTAGACATGATGATAGAAATAAATCACACAACAATATTAAAACCAAAAACATTCGCAAATACCAATCCGTGCGTAGCGCTGATATAGTCCTAGTGAACATAACCTTTATTTAAACCTTCATACAAAGCAAACTTACCCAAAGCATCGACTAACTTATTCTCAACTTTAGAAAGATACTCAAAATAAATAAAAGAAAACGATCTAGTAAGTTCATGAATATCATCGAAAATAGCACAAAGAACAATATGATTACCACCATCAACATGATAAAGAATCACTATAAGCAAAAGCATAAGTGCCTTTGGATAATACCAAACACAAAAATCCTCAAAGACTCGGTCCACCCTCAAGCACAAAAGAATGGATGGCCATAACCAAAGTTCTTAATAAGCTCCGAAAAAACAAAGTAAATAAGTTGACGACAAAAGCGATTGTAAACACAAGCAGACATAATAAAACACACAGCTTCCACATAGACAGGTGGAAAAAAAATCATGAAGATATTTGTATACCATTGCGGAAGATTTTATGTACACTACTTAGACCAATATTATTGCAAGTCTCTTAGCAAGGTTCTAAGAGCAAAAAAATATTAAAATAAGGAAAAAGGGAGAGAGAAGTTAAGAGCTTGGCTCTTAAATCTCTTATTTAAGAACCAGCTCTTAAGTTCTCTCTCTCTATCTCTCTCTTCATCTCTCTCTCCCTCTCTCTCTCTCTTTTTTAATTTTATTAATTTAATAATGTTAAGAACCACAAATGGGGTTCTCCCCATTGCTCATGCTCTTAGGGTTTTCAGAGCTTAGATATTTGACTATATATATTTTATTTCTAATGTTAAAATTTATTATAAGTGTTTTGTGAAAACATATTTAATATTTGAACAAAATATATTCAATATTAAGTAATACATCCACATATATAATATATGTGAATAATCTTATTATATAAAGTTAGACGCTTTTAATGTGAACGTGACATATATGAAAATTATAATTCACTAGATTTTGACATGATTCAATATTATTTAGATCTTGACACATGAAAAAGAAATTAATATAAACTTTCCTATTGTTAGTTATTTACTTCTTAAATAAGAAAAAATAACAAAAACGGAAAAATAGTAGCTTATTTTAAAATGGTAACTATATAAAAAAAATTAAATAAAAGAAAAAAGTGCAAAATCGTAAAATAAAAATTATAAATTATACATAAGGTTTATAATGTACGACATTAGAAAAGTAATTGTCTAGTATATGACTTTTCATAATAGTTTTTTTATATAATATAAAATTGATTTTAAGTTTTAAATTTTGTACATTTTAATTTTAACACTCGATTGGTCATAAAATAATTATTAAACATATAAGAATAATTAAGGCTTGAAAGATATTTTTCAAAAACGATTGATATTTATTCACTTCATTTTTACATAATATGAAATAAATATGAACATTCTATATTGTTTCTTATTATTTTTCGTTAATCTAAGTATTTTTTTAATTTGAGGTACAAAATACAATTGATGAATAAATAAACGAGAATTTTAATGTACAATTCACTTATACAATACATATAATTATGCGAGTTATTTAAAGTTAGATTTCAATAAAGAATCTACTTATATGAACCATAACTATGTATGTTTTTTTTGTCAACCACACATTAATCAGAAGTTGTCTCCTAAATTGGGTAACCAATTCGGAGGAGTAGAATCTACAAATATGAAATCATGGAAAAAGGTACGAGATCCTCGAGCCAAACTATCTGCTTGTGTATTCGCCGTATGCAGAATGAGTTTCAATGAGAAATCAGGAAAATATCCACGAAAATGTTGGTAATCCTGAAGTTGTGTATGTAGGGCTGGCCAATCGTCCGGGTGTTGAATAATATTAATGATGTCCGCACAGTCTGCTCAAAAAAGTGACAGTCAATTCTTCGATTGTGAAGTTCTGACATCGCCCATAATAGCGCCTCCAACTCTGAATGGAGTGGAGAAAGGATTCGTCGCTGGCATTTCGCCTCCATCAAGATTACCTTGTTGTCTCTATTAGTGCAAATCCATCCAAGTCCAGAAATGGGATCAGATTGTTTCCAGGAACCATCTCTCCGACATATTAAACCATTTATAATGTTAGGTTCCACCTGTTCCTCATCCGAAGAGGGTAAAATATGCGCTTCTTTCCAAGATATTGAATTTGTCTCTGCGTTTCGGAGAATGTCGTCCACATCCACTTGTACCCCTTGAAAAACTTTTTTATTCCTTACTTTTTATGTTAACCATAATATCTATGGGAATAAATCATAGCGCTCCCTATCACGATCCCTCAAAGGATTCCACCAGAAAAGGTAGTCCATATTAGTGTAAATTGAATTTGATGGAAAGGCCTCCATCCTATGCGGATTCTTGCAAAAGTTCCAAATCTGTCTAACCGAGGCGCACTCAAAAAAGACATGATTAATTGTCTCCTCAGCACAGCCACATCGTTTGCAGATTGTATCGCATTGAACTCCCATATGAACTAATTTTGTGGTTACCGCCAAACTCCCTGTGATAATTTACCAAAGAAGATGTTGTATCTTCAGGGGACATTTTATTTTCCATGTGAACGCTTTCAGAGCTTCCAGACCTGGTCCCCAACCATTATTGTTAATTCGAGTTATTTCGACAGAAGTGAGGAGTTTATATCCTGATTTAACCGTATATTGACCCGATTTAGTATAGTGCCAGACCAAACCATCGGGTGTAATGGTACAGCTAGGATGAATGCCCCTAATAAGATCTATATCCTCCTGGTTAAAAAATTTCTGTAAAAGTGGCAAGTGCCAATCCCTCGTCAATGGGTCTATCAATTGCTGAACTTGCAACCCAGGATACCAAGCACTGCCCCATCTCTTGCCGATCGCGAATTAGTATCTAGAATCCATGGATCATTCCAGACTGATATATTTATTCCAGAACTTATTCGTATCCTAATTCCCGGCCTAAGAAACTCTTGAGCTGAGTAAATACTCTTTCAGTCGAAAGAGGGTGAGTAAGGTTTCTTAGCGTTTAATGGGTGTACTTTTCGAAAGTATCTTCCTCGTAATACCCGTGCAACCAAAGAATTGGGAGACTGAATTAGCCTCCATAATTGTTTAGCCAATAAGGTCGTATTGAAATCCTCTAGAGATTTGAAGCCTAAACCTCCATTCTCTTTTGAGATACATAATTTATCCTATGCAACCCAATGGAGACCGCGGTTACATCCATTGGAGCTGCACCAGAATTTTGATATCGCACTGGTTAACTTCGTTGTTAATTCTCGGGGAAGCTTGAAACATGACATGACATAATTGGATAGCACAAGAGCAACTGATTTAATCAAAATCTCTTTGTCCCCTTTTCAAAGGAACTTGGACGACCATCCATTAACTCGATCACCTAATCGTTCTCTAACATAATTAAAGATCTGACTCTTAGAACCTTCCAAATTTTCAAGAATCCCTAAATAGGTACCATACCACCTTCTTTCGTGATGCCTAGAAGATTCTTCATTGTCCCCTTGG
>OVAN01016092.1:0-10834 GCA_900406275.1 Anastatica hierochuntica
TCGAACCTTATGCATCTTTATGCATCTTTTCATAGACTAAGTCCTTTCAAATGAAACCTTCCCTTTTGTAAACTAACCTCTTAGCTTTTGATCAATTATGGACTTAAGTGTTCGGATTTCCGAACGCGGGTGTTNCGGGTGTTTCACTAATCCCTTTTCTTTTTTGAAAATACCGTGAAACAAATTAAATGGGTCAACCGGTAACCATTTGAAACTTCTGGTCGTAAAAGACGTAATTGTTACTCTAAATATTTATTTTTAATATTTTTTACATTTATCACTAATTAATTGGAGGAAAATATAGATTAGGTTGAATTCTCTTAAAATCACATCATTTGACAATTTTTGTGTTTTTATTTTAGTAAAGTGAGATCCACAATTTTTAAAAGGAAATGTATTGTTAGGCTCAATTTTCTTACTCTACAAAATAGAAGAATACAAAAACAAGCATAATTGTTATTTTTCCACCAACTCTAATTCCACTAACTCATATTCCTCCCATTTTATTTATTCCTTTTGTTAACTACCATTTACGATAAGTCATATTAATAATTGTTAATATAACTCACTTATTGTTCTTTGATCATTAATAAAGACACTGAGACCTTTTAAAAAATAACTAAATACCAACTAATTGGTATTAGATGGTCCAACAATAGGTTTTACTATTATGACAAAAAATTTTGCCTCAAGGCATAAGAATGTGCACATAGTTGTATGTATAGTAGCGTTGTATATAGTAACTTTGATATAATTTAATAAAATTTAGACGTTAAAAAACAAACATTATATATTTTCTTTTACTAACAATTAAAATATATAGAGAGCAAAATCCTATAGCAAATAATTTGAATAATATGAAAATGTATCTAAAAAAACTGATGAAAAACAATTATTAAGTGATAAAAAAATTTATGACAAGATTAATATAGTTTCATAAAGAAGATTTTGATTTCTTTGAGAAAGCAAAAAATAAGTTTTATTTTATTTTCAATGTTAAAGCCACGAAGAAGAGACTTTGGGGAAAAAAGGAAGAAAATTTTTTTTTTAGAAAAAAAAAGAGAAACAGGTGAAGGTTTTTAAATCAATAAGAGTTAAAAAAAAATTGATTGGTAAATAATGGATTGTCAAACCCCAATCAGACCCCAAATATCTATTTTCCGTGATTAAAACTAAGATATTTAGTTAAATATAAATTGGATTGATTGTTTTTTTTTGTCACGAAAGGAGAATTTATTAGACCTCACAAATTGAAGTATCTTGAGCACAAAGAGCTCGATGCGCAAGCGAATCTGCTAAAGAGTTCGCAGTTGGTGGAACAAAAGAAACAGAAAACGAGGAAAATGATGGAATTAAATTTTGAATGTCTAAAAGAAGACCAAGAATGCCAATGTGGTCTTCATGCCGATTGATCAAATTGACCAATACCTGGGAGTCCGAGTGCAAAAGCACCGCATTAATCCCCAACACTAAAGCTTGGCGTAAAGCATGCCACAAAGCCAAAGCTTCTGCTGCAAGTACCGAAGGCACCCCCTCCTTGAAAGTAGTGATCAATTAAAGCATCATTAGGGGAGCGGTAAAACCACCCCAATCCACAAGTCTTCCTAGAGGAGTCCCAGGAAGCATCCACCCAGCAACGATAAAATGACGGTATACTCAAGGGTGAAGCAAGACGAGAATCCAAAGCATGAGTAGGACGCATCTGACTAGTAGCCGTCCAACGTAGAAAAGCAACTCACTGGCACCTACTAAGGCAAGACGAATAATCTCAGCCATAGAGGTTATCTCCTTGTTAAACACCAACTGATTCTGAACCTTCCAAAGCTGCCAGAAAATCCAAGTGTAGACAGCGACCGCGGTTAAACCTGTTGGTGGCAGTGCCTTAGAGGTACACATGGTCTCAAGAAAGGTGGGCAGCAACAGAGTCGATGTAAAGGAAGGCATATCCAGGAGAACCATCTCCCAAACCAACTGTACAAAAAGGCACTGCATGAGGACATGATCGACTGTTTCTAGGATACCACAACGAGGACAAGCAGGATCATCAATAACCCTGCGGGAGAGAAGGGCTTCGCGGACAGGCAGTGCGCCATTCATCGCCTTCCAGAGAAAAGTTTGAAGCTTAGGTAGAGTCTTGATAGACCAGATATTCTTCAACCTGTTAAAGCCAAGCCCAACTTGCAACTTAGGGTCAAGAGAAGTAAGGAGCGTATAACCACTTTTGCAAGAGTATTGTCCGTTCTTGTTGAACAACCAGACTAGAGAATCCCGGCGAGTCGTTGTTCCCAGCACCAGACTAGAGATAGCAGAAGAGTAATGAGGTAAAATCTCAGAGATTACTTCCCAGTTCCACGCACGGGGCTGAGTAGATAGGAAAGCGGCAACCCGAAGATCATGTAGTCCCTCTGGTGGAGGGCCTAGGACAACTAAAGGGGACGAAGCAGAAAGCCAGCAATCCTCCCAGACACGCACATCCATACCATCCCCTATAATCCAACCAAGGCCCCGATGGAGAACCTCACAACTAACCAAAATCCCCCGCCACCCATGGGACATAGTCGTTGTAGGGGAACACTCCAATAAGGAAGAAGAATTGCAATATTTGCCTAGCAGGATCCGAGCTACCAGAGTATTAGGATTTGTTAGAAGCCGCTAGGATAACTTAGCCAAGAGAGAGTCATTAAAGGCCTCAACGTCCTTAAAACCCAGTCCGCCCGAAACTTTTGGAAGGGTCAAACGATTCCAAGAAACCCAAGACATCTTACGAACGTCCTGTTTATCATCCCACCAGAAGCGAGTAAGCACGGATTGAATGCGCTTACAGAGGGACAAGGGCAGCTTAAAACATGACATAGCATAGGTCGGAATGGCAGTCAATACAGATTTCAGCATGACTTGTTTGCCTGCTGTGGATAGAAAACGTGATGACCATCCCTGAGCCTTCTGCTTAATTCGATCCACAATAGATGCGAATATGTCCCGCTTTCGCTGACCGAAGTGTTCCGGTAAACCCAGGTACTTCCCAGTTCCTCCCTCCTTAGAGATACCAAGTTTAGCTTTGACCATGTTTCGGCGGGAAGGAGGTGTTTTAGAAGCGAAAGTGATCGATGACTTAGCAGAATTGATTGATTGGCCTGAAGCTAGCTCGTAACCATGCAGAAGTTCCTTCAAAGTCTCGACACTTGAAGCATCCGATTTGCAGAAAAAAATCGTGTCATCCGCAAAGAGCAGATGATTAATCAGAGGACTAAAACGGGACACCCTAATCCCAGGGAGAGACCCGTCCTCCTGCGCACGCCGACATAGCACGAAAAGAATTTCCGTACAGAGGATGAATAGACACGACGATAGGGGATCACCTTGGCGGTGACCACGAGAGGGTACTACCTGCCCCTGAGGCGTACCATTGAGCAAGAAGGAGTAGGTGACCGTAGTAACACACTCCATAAGCCAATTAATCCATACACGATGGAAACCAAATTTCTCAAAAACACAGAGCAAGAAAGACCACTCAATATGGTCGTACGCTTTGCTCATATCTTTTTAACAACCATTGCTCCCCGCTTTGTTGCCTTGGACCACCGTAAGCAATGCAAGAACTCATGAGTAATTAGGACATTGTCAGAGATAGCACATCCTGGCACAAAAGCCGAGTGATTCTCAGAAATCAAGCTAGGGAGAATAGCATGCATTCGCGCTGTAAGAATCTTTGCTATGATTTTGTAGAAAACACTACAAAGAGCTATGGGCCGATACTCCGAGACCTTGCGCGGATGAAGAATCTTTGGAATGAGAGTAACATTCATAGAGTTCATGGTCCCCTGGAAAGAGTCTGTCACAAAGAAGTCAACGACCTCTTTAGTGACATCCGGGCCCACCACCGCCCAGTAAGAATAAAAGAATCCGGCAGAAAAACCATCAGGACCCGAAGCCTTTTCCGTATTTATTGAGAAGGCGACATTGCGAACCTCATCAATCGAGGGAATTGCCGTTAGCATTGCATTGTCACTTGCAGATACCACCGGAAGTGTAGTACGCTCAATAATTGATAAATCAACAGCTCCATTGGAGGAGAAAATATTGTGAAAGTACGAACAAATCGCAGAAGCTATCTCAGCTTCTTTGAAGTGAACTGATCCCGCCTCATCCTCGATGACTAAGATACGATTAATTGTTCGCCTGTTCCGCGTAGAGGCATGAAAAAAACCAGAGTTCCTATCTCCATGTTGCAGCCACAGAATTCGACTACGTTCCTTCTAGAACTTTTCCTCTTCTCGATAAGCCTCCTCAATAGACGAGGTAACATTCTGAATTTCCAAGGGATCCACAGTAGAGCTGGAGAGGAGAGAGTCTAATTTGGCACGCAACTCCTCAATTTGTTTAGCACTATCCAAGTGCTGCTCCTTAGCCCATCGGACCAAAGCAGAACGACACTTGCCCAATTTAACAGAGATGGAGCTAGGGGTCCTCCTGGTGTCAGACTTCGGAGATTAGCTCAAAGATCTCTTCTCGTTCTCAGAAGCAGCGATCAAAGCGGAAGAGCTTACGATGTTTGATCCTGGAATTGTCGAGATAAGTAACTAGCGGTCGATGGTCGGACCCTTTAAACCGCAGATACTCAGAGTGACCTGAAGGAAACATCTCCACGCAGGAGTTATTGGACAGAGAGCGGTCCAAACGGGCATGCACCAGATGGTCATAGCGCATACCACGCCAAGACAAAAAATTGTCAGAATGATTAACATCTCACAAACCATTGGCCGAAACAAAACTTCGGAAGTCTGTAAAAGAACCCTCCCACATAGGGGGACCACCACGCTTCTCAGACTGAAGCGAAATATCATTAAAGTCACTAGTGAGAAGCCAAACAAAATCACGGAGGTCCCCTAAAACGGGACAAAGCATCCCAAACCTCTTGGCGATTCTGACGGACTGGTTCTCCATAAACAAAGGTGAGATGGAAGGTAGAATTTTGGTACGTGATTAAGGTATCAAAGAAATGACGAGACGTCGAGAGCACAGTAAGGGCTACATCACGTCGCCAAAATATCCCATCCACTGGAATACTTGCAAAACAAAATCATCATGATTCTTCGTTTCCATCAGAAACAATATGTCCGGGAAGAGCTTTAATCTCAAATCCCTAAGGCGTCGAACTGTATGAGAGTTTCTGAGACCCTGACAGTTTCAACTTATTGTAATCATTGAAAACGGGATGGTTTATGGGAAACCATCAAACCCTTACAAGTGGAATCAAATGACAAAGATTTCCTAGCCGAAGGAGCTACATGAGACACATAGGAATCCTTAGAACGAGGTACAATTGGGGCAGAAGAAGAAGGAATAGAAAGTCCTAGCCTTTTGCGAGGATAAACTTGATCTCGAGGAGCATCCCTCTTCTTCAAAGCCGGAGGAGACTTCACAGGCTTCCGAGGAGTAGTCCGCTTCCCCGCCTGCGGAGCCTTGGGAGCTTTTGGCGCTTTGAGGACCTTTGGAGCCTTTTGTTTAGATGTCTTCCGAGCCTTAGACACTGTGGCAGTAGAGGTGCCAACCTGAAACTCCAACCCTGCATCTGGATTCCACCAAGATGGATGCTCCCGAGTAGATAGTTCCGAAGAAACTTCTGTTTGGACCTTGTGTCTAACCACACAGGCATCAGGGGCCTCTGGTGGTTCTGCCTCGAAATGAACGCTAACATCATGGAGGTTAGTATATGATACCTGCAAAAGAGATTGCATTTTCTTTCCTGATTTCCAACTGCTTATCAACAACCAACGATAAGGAGCGAGCAGGAGGATCCTCAATGCGAGGTACTTGAGCCTTAAAACGATAAGTAGCAGACTCTGCCCTATGAGAGGACGAAGAGTAATGGCGAGAATCGCCATGCTTGATATGATGCTCGTGGACTTGATGGGAAGTCCCATATCGTCGTGGAGATACAGCATGCCATCGCGGAGAAACATCATGACAACTCGGAGGAGAAGCAGAACGCCGAAGAGATTCATGCCGAGATCGATGATCAGCGCGACGTGGAGACCGATGATCGTCGCGATGTGGAGAGCAACGAAACTCAAGGTCACAATGAGCTACTTCCAGACATGGAGAGAGAGCACGAGCAGCTACACCCTGACGGGCCTCATGAAGTGGAGGAGATCTCCGTCGCGAAGAGGTGTATTGCGTCCCAGGAGCAGGAGGAGGAAACTCGTTACGGCGGTGTCGAGTCTCCAACTTTACCAATGTATTGTGTTGACTTGAACCCATGCCACTCCTATCTTGAGTAGTAAACGCTGGACAAAACTTCTGCTCGTGGAGAAGTGAGAAACATGAGAAACAATATTTCTCCAACCGTTCATACACAAATTCCATAGTTGCTTCCTCGCGTGTATGGAATGCAAATTTCTTTGACATAACCAGAGGCTTCAAGCCATTGATATTGACGCGGACACGACCCTCAACTGGGTCCGACTCAAAGTACTGCTCAAGATCCTCGCCAATAACTTTTAGAATATCCACTTGGTGGAAGTGAATGGGTATATTACTCACTTGAACCCAAAATAGAATGAGCGATGGAAATGAATCAAAAGAATCGGTTCTCACCGTTGGATCACCAACATCCAATGTTTAAAGTGATATGGTTCATTGCGCAACACCGAGCATAGAGCCTCCTCCGATTCAAAGCGAAAGATAAATTTGCCACAGCCCAAATCCTTCCCGATAACGGCACCAGCAAGACCCTACACTTGGGGAATGAAGTTGATAACAACATTGGGTTTTTGAACTTCCGGGTGAAGTACACAGCCAATTAAGGTAAGTCGGTTAGCCTCCACTAAAGCCAAAGTATCCACACGCGGTAGGCGAGTAGGCTGCTCACAAACCCAACTCCGCGACGAAGCCACAACTTTGCCTTTCTCGGGTTCAGTAAACCTAGGAGCCATACCAACAGCAACCAGAGAAGGCGATGCTCACAATCCAACAGAGTAAACACACTGCCAAAAGTAGCAGATGATAGAGTAATGACGAAGCAATCAGCTGAATGGACTACACAGATGTAGTAGAGATAAGAATCAGTAACTCTGACGAGTAAAGGAAACTACACCGATGTAGTAAAGTTTCAGATAAAGAGGAGACCCCAGAGTCTGTGGAGTAGCAGAACTGATGATCGATGTTGAAACCACAAGAAACCAGGAGTCCTCAACGAAGCCAGGCCATAAGAGATGGTTGCATCAAAGAGGAGTGGAACATAGAGAGCAAACCCGAGAACCGATCAAGACGCAGAGCACCAAATCGGAGGAACACTACCGTCTATGTCACCCAAAGCAAATGTCAAGGCGATTCTCACCAAGCATGACGAAGGGAAGATGACGCAGGAGAGAGAGACACGTGAGGAGGAGCATCGAAAGAAAACTGTTTGCCGTCAATGAGACATCTCGGGAGCGCCGCCAAACATCCTTAAATTGGACTGATTGTTAAGTTTACTTAATATAATAGTTAAACTGAAAAAATAAATTGAACATGATATGGTGTCGTGATTTAAGATATAGAAAATCTTTTAAAATCAACTAGTTAGACATACGTGCTACGCTGCGACACTTTTCTGATATATATTTTGTATTGATTTTTTTTTGTCAACATATTTTGTATTGATTTAAATTGTTTTTAGTTATCACTTTATAATCATAATTTTAATATTAGCATGTTAATTAGCTAAATATATAGTAATTGTTAAAAGTGGAACTGCATACGCATAAGATTTTTTATATATATATTTATTTATTTTTAAAAAAATATTTATTGGTACACAAAATTTAACTTTAATTTTTGAAGAAAATATTATATATAAACTTATATGAACCACTATAGAGCTAAACTTATTTCTATTTTTTAATTCCTTGCAAAATCTCTAAGGTACTTTGAAAATTTTTTTCTCTTAACTATTTCTAAAACAAAAAGAAGCATGAATTTAAACATTCGTTTTTATATTTATACGACTCTTCAGTAAACACATTAACATTGAAAAAATAAGATTATGTTTTTAAGATATTCGTACACTTACATCCGGATGTTTAAGATATTCAAAACCCGGATGATTGGCTAGCTTTCTACACTTACATCCAAGAATTCCAACGTCTTCGTAGTCACCTAGCAAGATTCTTATTATCCAAAATCTCGCGCACAACAAATACACAAGCAGACAACCTAACTCGAGGATCCCGTAGATTACATTGTGACTATATTTTTGTAGAATTCTCTCTTCCGAATTGGGCGACCAATTACGGAACGACTCTCTAATTTAGTGTTTGGTTGGTAAAAAAAAATATTCGTACACTCATCAACAAATTTATCAAGAACAAATCAACTTAGATGACTAATCATAAATTTATTGGTTGGTTAGTTAGTTTATGATTAGATGATGATATATTTTTAGCTTCACACTATATATTTGAACTTGTTGACCACTAACAAAAAAAATAATTGTTTTAAAACTTAAATATTTATATATTATCATATTTTAAAAATAAAGATTTTTTGATATTTCAATAACTATACCTTATTTAAATATTTAAGAATAATTAAATTTTCTTATGACATATCAAAAAAGTTTGAGAACTTAAAACGTAAGAGCTTATGGTACTTATTATATTCAAAAGAACTAAGAGACGACACAATGGAAAATCATATGCTTTCATTTTGAATTCTTATTATTATATATCAATTTTTTTTGTTTTATTGTAATCATCATACTGATTTGAACACATTTATGCATATTATTCTAGGTGTATCTTTCTTTTCAATGTCAATTTATGTAAATATATGAATAACATACACTAATATTATTTTATCAAAAAAATATATCACATTAACTATAAGAACTATATAAATATATGTGACAATTATACACATATCAAAATAAAAATCTAATAGCATATAAAAATATTATTTTTGGCTATTTTTATACGTATAAACCAACATGATTAAGAAGATTATTAATATTTTTAATTTGTATTATTTATTGTGCATGCTCATAATATATTAAAGTATTAATGTAGGTGAAGAAAAACATGAAATTAAACTAAAGTTGATGTAAAGCTGATGTGCAATACTAAATTCTTATGTGTAAAAATAAAATGTTTTGATTGGTTTTGAAATTAAATTTTTTTAATGATGTGCCAACTTCTCATAACACAAAAATGATGATGTGTCAATATTTGTAGAGTCTCTAGAACTTTTATAGTATTGATGATTTGTATTTGATTTGAATTCTATTATGAAATCTTAAATCAAACGGAAAACCTCTGAATTTTGGTAAACAAAGCAAAAGACAAAAGAGATAGCAGTTTTGCAACAATAACACCGACAAAATATGCAATGGGTAAACTGAGTGTTATATAGTCTCAATTGAAACAATGTCATAGCAGATGCAATGAATGTAGAAACTTATAGATGGTTAAAATTGCTATTATATATGTAGCCATACAAACTAAACCATCTGAATATAGCAAATAGAACAAGAAGTCCTCTTACACAAGACAAACAATGGAAAGAGAGATGGCTCATCATAAGTCATAAGCTAGGCTGGTTCATCTAGTACGGCCCATGTGGTCCATAATACGGTGCATGGGAGTAATATGCATAAACTGGAGTATAAAACTGTGGTGCATACTGATTCATGTATACGAAGAAAAAACAATTCAATTTTGTAAAGACAGAGAAGTTGTAGTAATAAAATAGAAAAAAAATATATTAACAGTAGGGTTCTACATAGGTAGCTAACTGTTGACCTGCATGCAATTACAAAAAAAAAAGATTATTGTTAGAAAAAATTATCTATGTGAAGAAAAACCAAATCGAGAGAGTTAAGAGTAAACCGTTTTGATTATTACGATCAACCCTAGCATCACTGGTTGCCCAGCTCCTCCTCTAGCTCTGGCGATTCTCTCACTGGAAACCTCTTCCGGCCCCCTCCAACGCCACCAGATCTAGACTCTTTTCCTCCTCTTCCTACTTCGGGTACTCCTCCTCTCCGCAAGAAGAAGGGGTCCCCCTCTCTGAACCCTGTGCAAACTGCTCGAAATGAGCCTGCAAAGGTCCTCCCTACTGCCCAAAAGGTCAGTGTAACCAAGGAAATTACACTGTCGAAGACTCAAGGCAAACCCCTCACTAGATCCAGATCTGCAGATCTGTGTTCTTCCACTGTTCATGAACAGTCACCAAACCTTATCTCTGTTAAGAACAGTGAAAAAACTACTGTTCAGACTCAAACAGCTATTGTTTCTCTGTGTAGTCCTGAAGGGTTGAAAACCCTCATGGCTAAAGCAGGAGAGCATGAGGTTCCCTCCTCTACCATACCTACCATACCTCCTAAGGTGAACAACAACCATCAGCCTCCTCCCTCGTGGGCAGAAAGGATCAAGTCCACTTCAGACAAATCCCTTAAAAAATATGGGCCTCCCTCACATTCTACATCAGGCATCCCTAGAATCTTCATTCCTGATGAGGTATTTGAAAGAGGAGCAGAAGAGCATAAAGATTTCATAGTAGGGCACTTCTCTGGGAGAACCCCTTCATTTAGACTAACTCAAAGTGTCTTGACCCACTTATGGGGAAAGGGCAAGAGGCTGGAGATTCACATGTCACCTGCAACTCAAACCATGTTAGTGAGAATCCCAAATGATTTCATCAAAAAGAAAGTCTTGGAAAAGAAAATTTGGTACATAGGCTCCTCAATGTTCCAAGTTACCCCCTGGGGTTCCACACCTTCAGATACTAACCTGATAATGGAGGCTGTATGATGCAATACAGGATGCTCAAGAGACTGAGACTGAGCTGGAGCTAA
>OVAN01016094.1:0-10833 GCA_900406275.1 Anastatica hierochuntica
TGATTTTCAAGCTTCAATCCACCCTTGAATCCACCATTTAGAGCCTCCAAAGTCCATCCAAGAAAGCACCTACAAATGCATGAAAATGGATGCAAAAATGCAACATTAACCTATTCTAGAGTCTAGACTCTAAATGATGCATTCTAAAGCTATTATGCTTATTTACAACCTAATNCTAAAACACACTAAAATATGCATGAAATTGTATGTACATTAGAGTCAGAGAAGGAGAAGGCGACAGAGAAAGTCCTTAGCGTGACTGAGGAGAAGGCAAAGCTGGAAGAGGAACTGGGCAACTTCGACGCCCGGGTGGCCACCTTTACGGATGAGATGTCCATGGCCTTCAATGGTGCCAGGATTATGGGGCGCTGGGAAATGGTTTGGGTTACCTCAAGGGTGAGGCCATGTCTTTGAACTTGTAGGAGGAGTTTGAGAATTACAAGCTGGTGGCGTTCGCGGAGGCAGAGGAAAATGGCCTCGAAGCTCCCACCTTTGAAGATGAACCAGAGATTCCTCCTGCCTTGGCTTATACTCCTCCAGCTGCCTCTGAACCAAATGTCGAGAAGTCTGCCTCTCCTGAGCCTCCAGTCGCCTAGCCTCTAGACACAGAATCAAGAAACGGGTTGCTCTCCCCTTGTGGGATTTTATTTTTTTTGTTGATGGTGTGCCCCTGCGTTGGCTTACGCTTGCGTCTTCTAGGCTTTGTAATGACTTTTATGGCCTTAGTGGCCTTGACTCTTGGTTGGCCTTCTTGGCCTTGTTTCTGTTTCCCCTTCGGAGCTTAAAACTTAACTTCTGTCCCTTAGTGGCTTTTTATGAATATTTCTTCTGGCTTTCTCTTGTCTTTTTGCCTTAGCGAGCTTTTGAATTAGACTTAGAGATGATGCTTTGGTAAGCATTTTATCATTAGCACCTTGACCGGCTGGCTTCTGGCTATTGGCCTTTGGCTTTTGCTTTGACCGGTTGGCTTCTCGCTATGAGCTTCTAGCCTTTGCGCTTTGATCGGATGGCTTCTTCCTTTGAGCCTCTAGCCTCTGTTCCTTGATCGGTTGGCTTCTTGATTTGAGCCTCTAGCCTCTTATCCTTGATCGGCTGGCTTCTGACTTTGAGCCTCTAGCCTTTGCACTTTGATCGGCTGGCTTCTGGCTATGTGCTTCTACCCTTTGCGCCTTGATCGCCTGGCTTCTAGCTTTGATCCTCTAGCATCTGTGCCTTTATTTGCTGGCTTCTAGCTTTGAGCCTTTAGCCTTTTATCGATATTCTGGCTATTTGACTTTTGGCTTATTGGCCTCTAGTCTTTGTCGTGTCTTACGAGAGTTCTTTGAGTTCTGAGTTGGGCTAATCTCATTATCTCTCTCTTTTTTTAGGTAGTTCTTCTTCTTGTCCTTCGACAATTTTTAGGTTTCCGAGACGCGTTTTTAGCCTCTTGATACCCGGAGGTATCTTCTTTTTTTTTTTTCGCCGGCCCGGAGGTATCTTCTGGCTTGTTGGCATTCTGTTACCCGGGGATAACCACTACCTTGCGTTCTTTGGCCTTTTGGTACCCGGAGGTATCTTCTGGCTTTTTGGCATTTTGATACCTGGAGGTATGTTTTGGCTTTTTGGCATTCAACTATCCGAATATAGCTGAGTTTGCTTTGCTGCACTCTGCTTCCTGCAGTGAAGCCACTCTCAGTCTTATTGATTTTGCTGGTATGAACCTCCCCCGTAAAGGGCCCAAGTGCATGACTTTTATTCTACCTCCCACGTCTGGGTAAGTAGGTATAGGTGATGCTCCTGTACTCAGACCGCATAACTTTTGCATTTACTACGGTCTGGTAAGCAAGGTTAAGCTTGTTCTTGCTTTTTGCTCAGCACTCAGCTTTCCGGTTAGCCATTCTCGGTTAAGCAGATTAAGCAATTTTTGTCTCTTACTTTCTTTCGGGTATTTTCCATTTTTCAAGCAGAGTTTCTTTCTCTTTTTTTGAGCTTTTCGCTTTTATTTTAGAAGGGTATGTTGTTCATGTTACTCCTTTATCGAGGAGTAGTCATTCAACTTATTTGCCCCTTGCTTTTTAACTGAATTTTCTCGTGAGAAAGCAGTTGTTTTATTGATGGGTATCCGTCCTTAGACGTATCATGATTACATAAAAAGATGTAAAAGAAATTGAAAATCCAAAGCAGAAAACGTATATGGGGTGTGGTCGTCCGGATCAAGGGCGTTCTTCTAGAAGAAGTAAGACTTTAGGTGTAACGCGTTCCAGCTATTTGGCTATATTTTTGCTTACCTATCTTGTAAATTGTATGCACCTGCTCCTTTGACTTACACAATTTGGTATGGTCCTTCCCAGCCAGGCGCCAACTTTCCCGCAGCCTTGTCCCTGGTATTCCCAAAGACTCGGCGAAGCACCCATTCTCCTTGTTAGAACGTATGGGTTCGTACCTTCTGATTGTAGCTGCGAGATACTTCTTGTTGGTACTTCCAGTTTCAGATTCTTGCGGCTTACCTTTTTTCGTCAAGGAGATCCAGGGACAAAGTCATCAACTCTTCATTTTCTCTTGGGGTTAGGAGTTCTGACTTGGTTGTGGGGACACTGACTTCGGTGGGGGACACTGCCTCTCTTCAGTAGACCAGGGAGAAAGGTGTTTCGCCTGTTGATGTCTTAATGCTGGTTCGGCATGCCCATAGGGTAGCTGGAAGTTCTTCTACTCAGTTGCTTTTGGCGTCGTCCAACCTCTTTTTTAGAAGGTTGACTACCGTCTTGCTGGTGGATTCGGCTTGCCCGTTGGATTGCGGATGTCTTGGAGTTGCGAAACTTAGTTTTATGCCTCAATCTTCGCAAAACTTCTTGAAGTTTTTGCTTGTGAATTACGGACCATTATCTGTAACTATCTCTTGGGGCATTCCGAATCGTGTTACCACGTTCTTCCAGAGGAATCTCTTGATTTGGACATTCATAATCTTGCTCAAGGCTTCTGCCTCCACCCACATGGAGAAGTAGTTTGTGACTACCAAGAGGTACTCTAGCTCTCTGGGGGCTGTCGGAAATTTGCCCACGATGTCCATTCCCCACTTCATGAATGGGCATGGAGAGCTCACGGATTTGAGGTTCTCCGGGGGTAGCTTGGATACTTTGGCGTTCCTCTAGCATTTATCACAATACTTGGCAATCTAGACGGCGTCTTGGGCCATTGTAGGCCAATAGTATCTTGCTCTCTTTGCTCTTAGTACCATGCTTCTTTCACTAGAGTGGGATCCGCATTCACCCTCATGCGACTCCTTGAGGACTAGATTTGTGTCTTCCGGCTTTATGCATTTGAAGTATGGACCCGAGAAGGATCTTTTATAGAGTTTTCCGTGGATCAGGCAGTAGTCGAACACTTGCCTTTTGATCTTTCAGCATTCACTCCTCAAGTTGGGTAGGACGTCATCCTTCAGGTAGTAAGTAATGGGCGTCATCCATGTTTCCTCTTCTTCTATGTTGGAAACTTGAGGCCCTTCGTCATCCTCGTCAATAGCCGGCCATTGGAGAACCATCAAGGGTACGCTAGTTGGCTCCATTTGTTTGTAGGGTTGAGGCCAAGTTGGCCAAGGCGTCCGCATGTGAGTTTTGTTCCCTTGGGATCTTTGTTAGTTTGCATGCTTTGAACGAATCAACGAGCCTCTTGGCTATGGCCAGATACTTGGTAATGCTAGCGTCTTTTTCCTGGTAGTCGTTTTGCGTCTGGCTTACGATCAATTGGGAATCACTGTAAACTTGTAGGTTTTCTATTCCCAAGTCTTTTACTAGGTTGAGTCCCACAATTAAGGCTTCACACTCACTTTCATTGTTGGTGGCTCTAAAGTTTCATCTTATTGCTCTTGATACCACTTATCCTTTTACTGAGATAAGCATGAGGCCTACACCTACCCCTCATATACTGTAGGATCAGTCCACATAGAGTTCCCATTCCTCTTCACTTTTATTTTCATATTGGATCCTGGCCTCTTCTTATCCCCCTGGTACCATCGGCGGGGAGAATCCTGCTACGATGTCTACCAGGATCTGTGATTTGATTGCCGTGGTAGGGCGGACGATCAAATCGTACTCGCCAAGTTCCACTGCCCATTTGGCAAGTCTTCCAGATACTTATGGCTTATGGAGTACAAAATTGATAGGGAAAGATGTGGTGACTATCACTAGGTGAGCCTGGACGTAGGGACACAGGTTCCTGACTAAGACGACCAATGCGAGAGCTAGTTTCTCTAGGTGGCTATAGCGAGTCTCGATGTCCAGAAGGGATTTACTTACGTAATACCTCGGACATTGCTTGCTTTCTTCTTCTCTAACCAAGATGGCGGTTACAGCATGCTGTGAGACGCCCGGGTACAGGAGCAGAGGCTCTCCGTCTTGGGGTTTGGAGAGAAGAGGCGGCGTCGTGAGATACTCTTTGAGTTTGACTAGGGCGTCTTCGGCCTCTTATTTCCATTCAGATTTCCCTGTGAACTTGAGAGCTTCCAAGAATGCGTGTGACTGGTCGGACATCCTGGATTTGAATCTACTCAAAGCTGCCATTCTCCCGGAGAGCTTCTGAACGTCTCGTGGAGTCTTGGGCGAAGGGATCGCCAGGATCGCCCTAATTTGCTCTGGGTTCACTTCAATGCCTCTGTATGTGACTATGTTGGGTATGATAATCGTCCCTGTTGGGTATGATAATCGCATGACTCTTTGTGATGGTGCCATTAGTTTAGTGCCTACACTTAAGAATATAAACAAAGTGAATACAAAAATTGAAAGAGCACAATGAAACAAGCAAAAAGGATTTTGCTTTAAATCAAATGGAGCATTTTAAGTAGAAGTAATAATATGATTCGATTTTTAGTAATTCCCTAATGCTACTTCATGATCCTAAATGCAATGTACCCATGCAAAACAAATATTCCATCATTCCATCACATATATTTTCAGCCATTAAGGCGTTCTAAGCAAGAATAAGCATATGATTTTTCACTTTCTAAACTTATGACGTTGTTTGATGCTTACTAAACTACCAAGTTCAAGATCCATTTGATACCATTTCAAGAGCAAATCTAAATTTAGACATCTTGTGCACTTAATATAATATGCCCAAATTAATAATCATGGATAAAACTTAAAGTGGTAATTGAAAGTATGCACAATAAACCAAACATTCAAACAAACATCACGATTCAAGTCATGTAAGAATCAAAAATCAACTTTCCTTTTAACATTTCATAAAGATCGAAATTTCAATAGATGAAGGACATCTCTAAAATTTCTCCAATTTAAGAAAGTGATACATGACTCTAAGCATATATAGCCCCCATTGCACATATGAACAAACAAATTAAAGTTTTCTCAAAAATAAGACTTCAAACACTATTCACTTCAAGCACATTGTTTTGATTCATGCATTTCTAGTTGTTTCCAATTAATTTTAGCTCATAAAAACTTTACAACTAACATCTTTCTACTCATAAATTCCATAAAATATCAATAAATCCTCATACCCATAGAAATCAAAATTTCGAAAAAAATTAGGGCGTTTTGAATTTTTCATACCTTGTTCTTGATGTTGAAAGAGAATGAAATGTAGAAAAGATCTTGAATGCAACAAAGAAGAATCAAAAACTCTAAATCTTTCACACAAATTCTCTCTCAATAATCAAAGCTTTCTCCTTGCATATGAACAAGAAGAAATTCGATGGTGATGAAGAGAAGAGAGAGAAAAGAGAGTGTGAAAAGTAGTGGATAAGAGTGAAAGTGTAGAAAGTTATTTGCAAATTGGTCCCTAGGTTTCCAAAATACTTGATTTCCTTGAACACTTATGCTAAATAACCCAAAATTTGAAATTTAAAATTAGGGGAAAAATATTTCTTGAATTTTTGAAAATTAGATTCAAACGTTTGTAAATGAATCAAATGTATTAAGTTTTCCTAAAACAAGCTTTTTGCAAAATCACTCTTGAAGATGTTTTAAAATGGTGAAATGCAAATGAAATCCTTGAATTCAAGGGAACTTTCCTTAGCCAAAGGAAGGCATCTCAAAATCAAGTCATGGTGACTTGTTGGAAGTGTTAATTCCATTCTCTTTGTTGGAATTTGATTCTTGCTTCGAATGGTTCTCCATTGATACCTAGGATTGAGCAAAAGAATGACTTTGGAACAAAGTTATCCCAAGACATATCACAATTATTGAAATGAATAGTTTGAAAATAAAAAACTCAAAACGAAATATGTACAAAGGATATGCATGAGATTGCCTCTCAAGTGCGATTGTTTAAGGTCTTTAGCTAGACCATTGCTCTCTTCCTTAGTTGGGGAAGGTTTGGATCATCTTGTAGAAGATTGATCCTTCTTGCTTCATTTTGCCCTCGCCATTAAGCACATTTTCGGTTGGGTCTCCATCATCTTCATCAAAGAACCACCAATAGACTTCTTCGAAGGACATCTTATTGCAATTACCCATAACCTTGTCCTTCTCAAGATAGATTGCACATAAGTATCTATCATAGGATAATGTCAAGTAGTAGTAGACTCTTGGATCAACCTTGTTGAGAGCTACTATACTTCTTTCAAAGTCTATTCTAGCTCTGGTATTTGCAAGGAAGGGTGTTCATAAGAATAGGGGAAAACGAGTTGGATGCTTCATTTCTATTACCCATAAGTCCGTTGGGATTGTGCAATTCCCAATCTTCAAGGGATAATTTGGTATAAACGTGATTGGCTTCTTGGTTGATGAATCTCCTAACATGATAAGAGACTCATTCTTCTCCATCCTTTCGATACCATATGTTCTCACTAATTCTAGGGAGATCATGTCATCAGAAGATCCAGTATCTAGTGAAGCCTCTTCATCGATGATTTCTTCTAGCAAGCAAGTTATTGTGAACCTTCCGCGGTGTGTATTCTTAGGAAGGACCTTATGATCAATATTGGTCTTTGGTCCTTCATGCATCTTTATCACTTCTTCAACTGCTTCCCTATTAGAGAGGACACTTTTGATGAATGAGATACAATCCGGAAGCTTTGTCACTTCTTCACGTGTGGGAAAAAAACCCCCAATATCTATCAATTTCGTCCGGACCTTGGAAAGAACCTTCTTTTCAGTCCTAGTGTAAGACCGAGAAGGATTAGGTAACTCTTTATATCTCTCATTCACAAACTTGGAAGATCCTTTTTCATAAACCATCTTAACTCTTTCAACAATAGGACTCTCTTCCTTCCTCTTGAGTTTGCCATCTTTATACCCATCTCCCTGTGAGATCTTTTCTATTGGTCCCCTATCACTATCCTTTGTTGGAACTTCCACACAAAAAAGCATTGAAGATACTAAATAGCCCCTTAGTAGCTCTTTTATCTCATCCTTTAATTTGAGACATGATCTTCTTGATATCTTCTTTGAACTTTGTATGGTTCGTAGCTCTTTCTAACATAGGATGTTTGTCCTCAAAATCGGTAACGAACGCATGCATCTCACAAATTTTGTCAATAGGTTTCTTGTTCGATTGGTCGGGAAATATTGAAGGTGGGACATATATATGTGTGTTCACAATGGAATCCTCTTGTGAACTCTCCTCCTTTGAGGTCGTGTGATGACTCTCCTCCTTAGGCGTAGGTGCTTCTTCTTTGGTTTGGATCTCGTTGTTGGGTAGAGAGCTTCCAACAATGATCTCTAATTGTTATACACCCAAAACTTCCTCATAATGGAGGAAAGGTTGTGTCTCTTCCTCCTTGGGCTTCTCATTCAAGCCTTGTTCCACATGGTCTTCACATTCATCATCATCATACTCATCAAAGATTGGTTCCCCCATATCAAAGTATTGATCATCGATGACGAATCCGNAATCGATGACTAATCCGATTGTAGCTTCTTCATCATACCTCACAAATAAATCTTTATTAGTCTTACATCCAAGAAGTTCCTCAAACTCTCTTATGGAATTCTCGGCTTCAAGGGAGAAGATATTCTTAGATTGATGCGTGGACGCCATATTGATTGACTCTATTCCTTTGTGAACGGTTCACCTTGAAAGGAATAACAAAAAATTAATAAGATAGTAAGAAACAAATAAAAATAAAGTTTAGTCTTGAGAATAATTGAAATCTTAAAGGAAAACAAAATCTAGCTTTTGTGCTCCCCGGCAACGGCGCCAATAACTTGTTGCGCGAATGTTTTTGAAAACAAAAGACAACGAAGCTTTAAAATTTATACGCCCGTTTCCTAACAATCACACAATCCGCAAGTGTACGAATATGCTATTGTAGTACTTTGGGGTCAAACCACAAGGAGACAACCTTAGCTAGATAAATTAAACTTTAAGAATACACAAGCGTTCTTAAGCTAAGCGAATATGAAAAGGGGGTTTTCGCTTTTTTGATTAAAGGAAATCAAATCAAGGAAACATAAGTAGGCAAGGAATGTAAAGCATAAAGTAGAAACTTAAATAAATAAGCAAGTAAAAGTGATAGGATAAAGATGGATCTTGGGACAATGGTTATAGGTTTGGGTTCAATTTAGAGATGTGAAGGACTTTGGTAAGGCATTATTAGAGGACCGAAGCTATTCCTATACCAAAGATACCTTTATAATCGATCAACCTACTCTCGTGACAGAGATCTATTCACCTATACACAGTACAAGGCTCAATTCTCGTTCGTTGCGTATCTAAGCATGTATGTGATAGTGAGTCTCAAGCCCTTTTAGCCATTTAACACCTTGGTGTCCCTTTAGGCAAACTACTATCATAGCTCAAGGTGAAAAACATACATCTAGTTATCACAAGCATTTCATCGAACACTTTCTAGGCGTCAATGAGAAAGCAAATAACTATGAAGAACTAAACTTGATCTAGTAGCAAATTATGCCAAGATCTACCCTAATAATCCATCACAACCCTAGATATATCCCTAGCCTAGTCAATGATCCGATTTAGTAGCTAGGTAATGGTGTAACAAGAGATATCAACAAGAACTAGACCTCATGACTATGGAATCAATGCTTCAACTAATACCACTCTCATAGCTAAAAGTCACATTTGCAAGCTAAGATATTTCACTCAACTCTCGTTTGTTGTGATCATTTAGAAAGAAATCATTAAGAATCTTTCCACTTTGTCACCAAACTCCCTAGCTTTCAACTTCCGTTGGCTAAGCTAAGTTTGACATACTTTAGACTCTCCTAGACATTTCATCGAACACCTCTCAGGCGTGAAATGTATACATGTCAAGATCTAGTTTTTATCCTCGATCTAGCATTAAGAACACCTAAACCATAGAGATCTAAGTCCTATCTATCACTAAACACCATTACCTAACCACAAATCATCTCAAGTCTATCATCCCCAAGATCCAAGAAAAGACTACTCACACATCATACGAGAGAAGAGAAAAGGATGAGAAATATAAGCATGATTTAATAGATAAAAAATTTGAGATACAAGAGAGATTCTTGATCTAAAGATCATGAGAATCAACTTGGGACATAGAGAAAAGTTGATAACAGAGTGGTTTTTGAGCTAAAAAAGTTGTTGTGGTTCTTGGAACATAAGAGGTCTATTTATACTGAAGGAGGGAGAGAGGAAGCCCTAAAAAGGGTGTTTTTCGGATAAAAGAAACCATCCATCAACCTCAGGAGACCAGTGTTTCGCAGTTGTCTAAAGGAAACAAAAGGCAATGAGGCTTTAAAATTTATAAAAGCCTATTTCCTAACAATCACACAATCCGAAAGTGCACAAATATGCTATTGTAGTAATTTGGGGTCGAACGACAAGGAGCACGTCATGCTAGAAAAGTCTAAACTTTGAGAATACACAATTCCTCCTAATCTAAGCAAATCAAGAAGGGGTTGGTTTCTCAACAATATACTAAGCAAGGCAAAACAAAAGCAATAACAAAAACAAGATAGATAAAGCAAAGCAAGAAAGTAAATTAAGCAAAAGAAACAAGCATTATAACTTAAATGGTAAAGACAAGAATTATAGATAAGTAAAGTGATGGATCAAGGGTGAGTGTAATTGAAGAGACTAGTAAGATGGTAATAGTGGTGTTAGTTCAAGCTATTAACAACAATTCTATTACCAAAGACATCTATAGTTTACTCCACTCTCATTGTAGTAAACTGTTTCCTATATGATGCAATCACTAAACTCTCGCTTATTGTGATTGACAAATCAATAATAATCATTAAGGATAGGTCCATTTAGTCACTAAACTCCCTAGCAATCAACTCTCATTGGCTAAGAAAGGTTTAGCATGAATTAGGTTCTCCTAGGCATTTCATTGAACACCTCTCCGGCGTGAAATGCATACAAATCAAGATTCCTTCAAATCAAGCATTATGGCCTCATAATCCATTAGAAACTAAAGATAAACTATCCCTAACACCATCATTACAATCCTATCTAGCCAAATCTCAAACACCTAAGATCCATCTAAAGAACCTACTCACAAATCATGGAAGAGAAGAGAGTAGAGATGAGAAAGATAAGCATAAATAGATAGATAAAAGATCCAAGATTCATAAATATAAAGAGAGACTCTCGATCTAAAAGATCAAGAGAATCAACTTAAAACATGAACAAAAGTATTGGAAAATTGATAAAAGAGTGATATATATTGTTCTTGGAGGCTAAGAGGGGTATTTATACTAAAAGGGAGGTGAGAGGAAGCCCTAAAAGCCTTAAAACACGTCAACATTCTGGTAAGGTTATCAGCTGTCGACCTTAGGTAGCCAGCCATCGACCTGGAGNCCTTGGAGGTCGATGGCTGACAACCTTTACAGCTTCTTCTTGTTCTTTCAGTTGCCGTCAGAATGGCGTATTATTTGCATATAGTCTCTTCTCCACTTCCCC